>VZRH01006053.1:0-23400 GCA_013397555.1 Urocynchramus pylzowi
ATGAAAGTGAAATCCTACAAGAGGCAATCTGAGGAGGCTGTAAGTATCTGTCTGAGTGCTTGGCAAGAACCACTTTCCCAGAGGGTAGTTTGGCCATTGAGGAGATAGATATAAGAAATTTAGAAGATGCCGATGGAGGTGCTGATCAATAATGGAGTTCTTCAAATTCTCTGAAAGGCTCATAAAATAGGCTCTCCTTTGAGAATGAAAACAATGAGCCCTTAAGAAGACTACTAAGGAGGCAAATCCACATAGGATTTTTTTCATAAGAACCACAAAGCAACTTGTAAGGATTTTTATGAATGATATCAGCAGTACAATATATAAAGAAATATTGGAATTACTTTATTTTAAGAATTTTTGATAGCAGACAGGGAAGGTGTTAGAAGTCCCACCCCAAACCAATTTGCATTCCTCTTTTAGAATAGTGCAAGGAACCTTTGCCTGTTTCTGGGCATGCAGCAGTGAGGGATGAACTGAGGATCCTACAGCCCCTGAATTTATGATTGTCTGAGCACAGCTTCTTCATTGTGGGAACAGTCCAGCACAGAGTAGGGCTTCTGGTTCAGTTAAAGGGATGTGTGAGAATGACTCTGAGATCTCATCAATCTCACAGTGAGACTTTGTACAAGCACTGGTGGGTGGAGTTTGGAGGTTTGTGACTTTGCCTGGGCCAAGGCCCAGGAGGAATGAAAACCCCAAACTTCTCACTACTTACTCCTTCTCCCTCCCAGGAGCAGCTATCCAATGTCAACCTCTCCAAGTTCCGCAAGATCCAGCACGAGCTGGAGGAAGCCGAGGAGCGGGCTGACATTGCAGAGTCACAGGTCAACAAGCTCCGAGCCAAGAGCAGGGAGTTCCACAGGAGGATAGAAGAGGAAGAGTGAGGATGTCACAAGGCAGCAAAGTGACCTGAGGGCTGCACAAAATGTGTACCTCTCAGTCACTTTCCTTCTGCCATGAGCCTTTGTACCCACCTCAGTGTCTAGTGAATAAAGACTGTAGTAGATTCTTCTGCATACACACTATGGCTGTGGTTTTGTTCTTCTTTGGGTTTTGTTTTCCATGGGCAATTCCATTGCAGAGGAAGTTTGCTTACTTTTCATGTCTGGGACAAGGGAGAATCTGGTGCCAGAGCTGGATTGAGGATCTGCAAACTTAGAGGCTGGCCATTGCTGTGGAGACCCATGAAAATCCAGCCTGTGCTCTCTCCTGTCTCCAGCAGCTCTTTGTCCAGCTCCTGCCTTCACATCCTCCTGATGCTTCTCCCATTGTCCTTTCAGCACAGCTTCTTTCTCATGGGAGAGTCAAGTGAGAGTGATCCTTTTGCTTTTTCCTTTTCCTACTCTTGTTTGTGATGCTGGCCCTCACAATCCCTAAACACCAGTCTCAGAGAGAGTCATCAGAAGTTGCAGTGCACTGCACTGTGAAGGACTGACAGTGTCTTGACAGAGATGATTTCAGTCACAAAGAACACAGTTACAAGACATCAGTAGTGTCCCTACATTGTGCCATCTCCCTCACCTAGATTTCCTCAGCTGCTGCCACCAGCTGCTGCCAGTTTCTCTTGAGTTGGCAAACAGCTGAGCCTGCTTGGGGCCATGTGCTGGAAGGACTGCCAGGACTGTCCCTTAGTGCCCAGCTCTTGCTCACCACATGGCTCTAACACACCTCTTTACCTCATCGACCCAAAGGTCAGCCTTGTCACCCCTCAAGTTCTCACTGTCAATCACTCCAGCTGAATCCAGGTGGCAGAAATCCTTGACTCAGACCAGTGTGGTGTGAATGAGAAACACATTAGCAGCAAATGGAGTGTTAAGGGCAGTTGGCACAGAAAGGAAACAAGAAGCGACAAAGGAGCAGGGGCCAGTGTAGGCAGTGATGTGTAAAGCTTGTGTCAATCCATAACTTTCTATCACTGTCAACTACAGTAGTGCTAGTATTCAGCAGCAGAGTTTTGTGCTCTCTGGAGCTTTGAAGCCAACAGGATCACAATGTTTTCAAGGGAGAGCTTGCCTGTGGAGCTCCTTGGGCTGGTGGGAAGTGATAGGGATTGACACTGTCTGCTTGGTCTAAGCTTGTAGAAGTCACTGCCAGAGGCTTTGCATCCATATAGGTGCTCACCCTGAAGGGAAGTTGAAACCGACCACTCTGATATTTGTTTGTTACACCCATGACAGCAATATCCCAAGGGTTCTCACCTTACCTGGCTCCCAGGTGCAGCCTCACCAACACACCAGTTCTTCCTGGGAAGTCCAGCCTGATTCCAGTGTCAGTAACAAACATTGATGAGCAGAACTTGTCAGTATTGTCTGTGGAGAGAAATGGGAGAGAGTTCTTTAGCACCAGACCTCAGCTTTCAATCTCAGACCTTAAGAAAGCCTTGCAGACATGCCAGACTAGTACTTCCTTCTCATGACACTGCACAACTTTTCCCAAAGGGCTCCTTAGTAGCCTCCTAAACTTGTTCCTCCCTCCTCATCCACTGCAGTCTCTCTCCTTGCCTCACAGTTTGCATTTTTCTGTCACTACAGCCAGGGCCTCCTGGCAAGAACTTTTGCCTACACAAGCCCACCTAGAAGCTGGCTGTTTCTCTTGGGAGCAGTCCCACCAGAGGGCATCTACAAAGCTTCAGGTGGGTCTGGGTAGAGTCTAGATGGCACAAAAAAAATCTGTGAGAATCTCCGTTGGCTGTGATGGCTGGTACAAGCATTAACTGCAGAGACTCAGGGACAGGTGCACACCCTCGGGCAGGACCTGTCCTGAGCATAGTTGGGCACTGCTGATGGCACTGAGGGCTGGCCCTGCCCCCTCAGCAAACTCACAGCTCCCTCTGCCCTCACCTCCTGCACTCCAAGGCCACACCAAAGTGCCCCTCAGCCTTCACAAGAGCCATTGCTGGAGGAGGGGACAAGGCTGCAGGGAGCTTTGGAGGAGGCCCACGGCAGGAGGATCAGCCCATCTCGTGTCTCCTTTCATGCTCAATGTCAAAAGCCCAAAATAGCCCCTCTCTCCTAAGACTCCTGTGCGGGGTCGTGCCTGTTTGTGGGGATGATCTGCTTCCACTAATAGCGCCTGAAGACATTCCTGGGCGGGTAGGCTGCCTTCTGTGTGCCAGGGCAACGTGCTGCCCTGGAGGAGCTGGACACGTGTGCTGTGTCCCAAGGCAGCAGCTGCTATTCTTACCCCAGAGAGACTCACTGCAGCACAGCTCCATTGCCAGCTGAAAGGTTAAACATCAGAATGGGGCCCGAGCGTGCTCTCCCTGCTCAGAGCCTGAATCCAGAGTGTTCCCCTTTGGAGCCCGTGCAATGGCCCTGTGCCAGCCCAGTGCCATGGCCATTCCCTGCTGGGATGTGCTGTCCCATGGGCAACACAGCAGCTGCCCAGGTACTTCCAGCAGTCAGTCAGGGCTCCTTGGGGTGGATGGGGCTTTGCCTCTCTCATTTTAACAGCAAAGAGAAAAGACAGGCTGGGCTGTAGGTCTGAAAGTGCAGCATTTTACAGTGGCCATCCTGGAGTCCTTGTCTGGGTGAGGATGAAGGCAGAAGCAGGGCTTGCTCTGAGGTCCAGCAGCACTGCAGGGGCCATCCATGCCCCTTTGGTCAGGCTGTGCTTTCCCAGGCCTCATTTAGGGAAGGCTGTAGGGCTGTATACCAGAGGTCACTCATGAGCCCAGGAGCATCAGGGCTGCAGGAGAAGCCCTGGCCGGCCTGGTGGCTCTGACATGATGGTTATGGAGACTCAGCCCTGCCTGCACCTTGACTCCCCTGGCCCTCTGCAGAGCTCAGGAAAGCTGTGTCCCAGCCAGGTACAGTCACCATGGGCCATCAGGCAAAGGACACCGAGCCCAGAACATCAGCTGGGATGGTGGCTGGGCCTTCCCCCTCAGGCCTTGGCTGTTGCTCTGACAGCACGGGTGGCATCAGCTTTCTCCTCAGCTTGGGCCTTGTCACCTGACACGAAGATCCTTTAGGATCCTTGGCAGGAAGCCAACAGCATTATTCCTGGTGAGGAGAGCCGGGGGTGCCGGTCCCACAGCCCCATCAGGCTCCTGTCAGTCACAGGGAGCTCCTGGGCAGCAGCTGACCAGGCCCTGTGCTCCAGGCACCCAGTGCCAGGGGATGGCAGCCTGGAGCCATCGAGGGGACCCTGCTCTGGGCCCTGCGCCACTGCAGACCAGCAGGGAGATCTTGCTTTCTGTGGGTTAGCCTTGGTTAGAAGAGGATCACAGTAACATGGCTTATGTTGAGGGAACATTTTATGAGTTCAAAAAGTGCTTGCAGAAATTAATCAGTTAAAATTCCTCCACGAGTTGTTAAGTACTTAGACACTGCATTCTGCTCAGGGATTCCATAAATACAAATTATTGGAAGTAGGAGAGTTCTGTAGAAGTGCCATTCTATGCTGATGATCCTTCCTGAGCATCACTTTCAAAGACAGGAAGATGGGCCACATGAACCTTTGATCTCACAAGGACATCTTATTTTAGGTTATGACAGAATTTCCTGCACGGGTTAATACCATGCTCCTTCATTGTTTCCTTTTCCTTCCCCTTCCTTCCTGATCTTACAATTACTTGCTGCTTCAATTACCTCTTCCGGTCTGCCAGGTTGCCCACCCCACTCACCTGTTCTGTAATAAGAGCTCCTCAGCTGCTTGGCAGGGGATAGAAAGGGCATCCCAAGTGTCACCTCCTTGGATGAGAACTACTGCCCAGACCTCTTCCGCTGATGAGTCTGTGGAGACAGGAGGAGTGTGGATTGCAGCACACGAGTGGCATGTTCTTGAAACTACCCATCCTCTAATCCCAGATTATGGATTTATTTGCCTCTCATGTTCAGTTATTCAGTTTATTTGCCTCTCATGTTCAGCTTAAACTCACTTCAAGACTTCCAAGAATACCACTCTGTGGGAACCTACTTGGAAACAAATTTATAATTAAAGTTCCTGCTAGGACAGGTGCATTCACTTTATTTGACATGTAGTGGAGGTGAAACACATTAAGATCTACAGAAATTAATTTTTGACTAAAGAAGAAGGGACAGCAAGGCCACCACAGCCCCTCCATGGCCAGCCTGTAACACTCAGCTTATCTTCACAGGTTCTCACACTTAGACACAGAAATTTTGAAAATTTCTTCACATTTGCCATGGTAAAGAATGGGTGGCCTATTCTTTACCTGCAGCTTTTAAATCTTACCAGTTATGGTCCTCAGTATTTCTTCCTCGGAAATCATTTATTGCTTCCAGCAATTGCCTCAGCCTATTCCTTCAGCTATATTTATTAAAAATGTTAGTTCAATGGCAAAACCAGATGCGACATCAAAATTACAGACTGAGCATGTTCTGCTCATAACGCTAAGCATGTTTCAACAAAACATTGAAAACATGAACCTTAATGGAGTGACACTGAATTGAAAACCAACCTTTTAATATGGAAAATGTGCTCTTACCCTCTCCAGGGCTCAGTGTCCAGTCATATCCAAGGAGAAGTACGGGGGTGAGCAGTGCTGCTACAAAGCAGTGCTCTGACATTTCTGCTTGCCTTCTGCTAACATTCCTGGCAGCTCTCATTTTACACAGAGGGCAGCAGAAAAGCTGCTGCAGTAGGGGCTGAGCATTCCCTGTCAGACCGTTCATGACAGGCTGGCAGCCAAACTGACCTCTCTTAGCCAGGCCCTACCTTAATGACAGCAGGGCCAGCAGCAAACCAAAAACCCTGCAAGGATTTGACATCCCTTTTTTTTTGGCAGTGGGGGAAAATAATGAGCAAGTAATTCAGACTCCTTCCTGTACCATTGTTCTCTCTTGAAGACTTCTAAATATAGTTCTAAAAGACATTATTTTTGTATCTGCCACTGTCACTATCTCAGTCTCTGCTGTTTCGAGGTGATGGTGATGGCTTTTTTACCTCAAAAGTGCTATATGTTAATGCCCTGATTCTAGAATTCAAATGTTGTCATTTATTTTGGTAGATAGTATTCCACTATGTATGAATTACAGAGTCTGTCAGGACAGTAAGTGATATTCTAGCTGCTACGTCTCACATTGCCATGAATACTTTTAAAGGCAGAATCAAGGCACTGAACAAAATATTTTTTTTTTTCTTTTCCTAGAACATAAAGACACTTATACTAAATACTCATTTTCCAATAGAAGTGAATTTAGGCAATCTATACTGAAACTATACCCTTTTTTTGGAAAGATTCATTAAAATCCTAGCTGATAACTAAGGGGAGGACTTGGAAATGTCTGCCATTCAATATTCTGGACGTAATGCCAAACAGTTTAGCAGACACAGGGAAAATAAAAGAGATGAAGGTGGTGTGTCAGTATGCTAAAGATAAAGAGACTGCAGAAATAAAAGCAGGAAAAAAAAATCAAACAATTGCTCCTCCTGCTGCCCTGTACTCTCCAAAATATGATGGTGTCATGAACTCTCCATTTGGGTTGCAAAAGACGTCTAAAAACATTATGTTTAACCATTATCCCAGCACTGCCAAGTCTACCACTAAATCATGTCCCCACACATCTTTTAAATCTCTCCAGGTGTGGGGAGTCCACCACTGCCCTGGGCAGCCTGTTCCAGGGCTTGACAACCCTTTCAGAGAAGAAGGAGGTGGACTTCTCTAAACATGATGTCACTTCACTCCCTGGAGTAGGACTTGGCAAAGCCAACCACCTGCCCTCTCCACTGCACCCTAAGCTCTGCCCAGTTGTAAATAGAATTCTTTTATCAGGAAGGAAACACCACGGTAATTGTATTTCACTCTGCAACAGAATTGGTTAAGTTACAAGAGAAAATAAGCCATCATCCCAAAGAAAATGAATTGGAGAATGTTTTAATAATTTCACTAATGGGGGGAATTAAATAAAGTTTTAAAAGGAGGAAACACATGATAAGGAGCCCTGGTGTCTTACCCAGAGAGTAGCTTGTTGTGTGATAAATCTGGAGCCATTGGAGGGGGAGAATGCCTCTCTATCCCCATTCCAAAATATGTTAAAATTTCCAGGAAGTGTGGGATGCAGTGGGATTCCAACCAATGCATGAGAAACAGCCAGTACCCTGTTGGGTTTCTCCTGTGTTATTGTTACTTATTGTAAAATTCAAGGATTGAGACCAAGAAAAACAAACTATTGGTGCTCCCCTCAAAAAGTGAGTTGAGGGAGGGGCGCTGAATTCATTTGTCCAGTAAAGCCATCAGCCTTGCTGCACTGTAGTTCTCCTGGTCTCCCCATAAGCCCTCTTAATGCCATGGGATTACATTAGTCACCTGGCAGTCCTGGGGTATACTAATGGATTCTTAAGTTGGAGCTTTCACTGTGTTTGGAAGCTTCACAAGTTCATCTATGAGTTCCCCATGGTTTTTGGACATCTGTATTTGAGGATTGAGAAGGAAAGAAATCTATCATGAGACTACTAACCTGATGATAAGGGTCTGAAATCAGCTTCATTATGGGAAGAGCACTTAAGCTGAGAAATAACAGGAATAGCTGCAAATGTAGGAATTTTACAAGGAAGAAGGGGAATGTGATCAGAATTATGGAGGTAATGTAGGACAGTGTGCATCATGGGAGCACAGTCATGGGACAGTATGGACTGTGTGGGAAGAATACACAGAGGAAATGAGAAGGGTTTATTCTTTATGTCAAAGTTCTACTTGCTTGTGCAATGCTCTACTGTGGGGCTGCAGATATTCTGTCAGACGGGAGGAAAATGAGGGATGTTGTGATAGGGTCTGTTATGGGCCACCTGAAAGAGACAAAGAAGTGAAGGGACTTCCACAACTAGTAGAAGCTCAAGTTTCCTCTGCTTTACAGTGGTTTTCAGCCATGTGGACATCTGCTGTGAGGGCAACAGTACCAGGCAAGCTCTGCCATAAATTCTTAGGCAGAGCTGATGTCAATGTCCCAGTGTAAATACTGGACAGGCAACACAGAGAATTGGAAGCAGGGATGAACTTGTGACAAATATGATCCCAGATGGCACCTCAGGCTGCAGCAAATACACAACTGATGAAGGATCCAGCAGAAAGCTGGGGAGATAGGCAACAGAATTAGCACTCTAGACTTTGTAAGATTGGAATTCATTGCATTCCAGGAACTGCTACTTAGCACACACTTTGAAGCAACTGTGGAAGAGAAGAGACTGCTCAGGAGAGATGTGCTTTATAAACACAATCATATTGACTTCTGGGGGCTATTTTAACCCTTCACAGGATGCTACATTACATGTATTGTCATACATCAATTCTCAAACAGCTTTATTCTCAGCTATGTCCACAGCTGTATTCAAACCAGGTAAGTCAACACTGCTTCTCTTTCACACCCTGCTTAGTGATTTCTACAAGCACTCATTGGCAATGATTACTAGAACCCAAAATAACATCTGCCCATACTGTATGGAACAGTTGTAGTCTCCTATGGGTGTTACATGAGTTGCTTGAGCAGTGTGCTAGCCACTTCTTTATTTGCAGTTGGTATTTCTGTCCTGAAAAGACAGCTGCTGAGAAATGAGGAGATACTTGGTGAAGAGCCTGAAGCAGGAAACTTGAGGAACTTGAATTCCCTGAACAGCATGAGCATGGAGAAATTTTAACACAGGACTTCAGTGCTGGACATGGCAAGAGCTAGAAGGAATTCAGCTTCCCAGTTTTCATCTCTCCTGAGTGCAGTCTGTTCAGTATGAGCCTGCTGTCCAACCAAAAAAGGCAAACAGTGCTATGGTCAGTATACGTTCCTCAGAACTGAATTACTCATACTAGCTGCAACCAGTATCTCCCTCAGAGTCGGGTGCCTCTCAAAACTCATGAACTCTCAAGTTTGTGAGAAATGGAAGACTGATTTTCAAAAAATTCACCAAAAACTGATTCGCTAGAGAAATATCCTCCAGTCTCTGAGGCTCAGCACTTGCCCACTGAGAAATTCCAAGACATTTGAAGTGAAAATTTCACTGAATTCAGAGGGAACTTTAAACAGGTGTAATCCTTGAACATTCACCTTTGTGTCTGTGTGTGTGCATGTGTGAGTTCATTTAAGCACTCTACAGCAAGTATAGTTTTAATGTTGCTGTCTGAGATCTCTAATTAAGTCACTGTTGCAATTATAGTAAATCCATTTGAATCACTTTTTGAATATCAAATTAGCCAATGATTAAGTCCTGCTAAAACCCTATACACACAAACTGTTAACTAGGTCTGGTATTATTATTAGATCCAACTGCACCTAGACTCTGTCAGGAGTTTAGAAATCAAGGGGCCCTCTGTGAACCTCCTAACTATACAGGATGATTTTCCTTATGCTTTTTACCCTTACCCTTTGCATCCTCAGTTGCGCAAATCATTCTAAAGCAAGTCTTAGTAGATTTTTCTTGATTTTTTTAGCAAGTAATAGAGCAAACCTTGCCATCAAACTTTGTTGGGCTTTGGCAAATTTATATTGAACCCTCTTTCACTAATGCCTTTGATGGTGATACTTTAAGCAACCTTAACTCATTTGCAACATTTGATTCCTCAACAGTCAGCTCAGGAATCTATTCAAGAGCTCCATATCAAAGTAGAGTCTCCCATTACTTGGGATCAGGCTCCCAACTCACTTTATTTCAAAAAATTTCAGCTATTGAGTGTGTCACACAGAGAAAACTCAGCTGTAATAGATTTTTACTTCCCGCTTTTTAGAAAATACCACTGAAAAGTGGCTCCCAACATTATTTGCTAGTATTGGACATATTTCCCCTGTTCCTCCCAATGCATATGTTCCTAAAGAATCATAGGCGTTGTCATCACCATTACATGACTGAAAAGTTGTGGTATAAACATACCAAGGAAACTACCATGGGTCAAGGAGCAAATCACTGAGAAAGGCAGCAATAGAACCATGCAAGTTCTCTAAGTGCCTTGAGTAGTCTAGATTCTCTCCTTAACACTCTTGACAAATTATTTATAGATGTATTCACGTAGTCAGTAAGATATAAAAATGTTCTAATTATATCATTCAAATCAAGTGACAATTATGCCCTTAGTTTGACAGACAATGCTTGGCCAAAAAAGGTTTGCCAGAAATGTTTTGACCGAAGAAAGGGGGACCATCTGCATCATCTTCAGACGAGACACTATAAAATCTGCCAGAGACAAGTCTAGCCTGTCTCTGCAGAAGGCTTCCAGGTAAGTGCATGCATTTCATGAGCTTGAAGAAAGAGGACAATGTCCTTGCAATATACTGTTTCATTTCTTCTGCCTCTAACAACCATTTCCATGAGGGAGTGCCCATGCAAACAAAAATGTTCACTGTAATTTTGATGCATGCCTGTATTTTCAATCTACGTTATTTTATGGAATTCTGTTCAGCAATAAGAGACAACTGCCATTCCTATTTTACAGGGTTGGCCATATTCCAGGATACAAGCTATTACCCAAAGGTAATACACTGAATAATCCTATCCTAATCTATATTCTAGGACAGGACTTTCAAAGAGCTGCACAAATTCTCTTCATAAATCCTCTTATATTGCAGCTGAATTTACTTAGGCTAGATAGTTGCAAAAAGGGAAGATCTAAAAAATGAAGTAATCTTTCATTTTTAATAGAAAAGGAAATCCTTTCAGCAAGAAGGTACTCTCTTGAAGACTCATTGCTCATAATTAAGGACTTGAACAGAGAGTGATTTTTCTATGACTAGATTCTTTTATGTGAAAAACTCAAGCCTTGTCAGAATTCAGGGTGACTTACCAAATTGTACTCAATATTCAGATGGTCTGTTTACTCTTACAAGATCTACATGTTGTAGAAGTCTAAGTCTTACTCTTGGGTTCAGACTAGGGTACTTTTAACTTAAAATCAAAGTGGATTTAATTGATTTCTTCCTAAGAGTTTATTTTGGCGACTAACTAGGGAATTTATTTGCTAAAGAGCAAGGAGCAAGGAGCTTTCTCATTGGTATTAACTGTATTAGTCTTCTTGATGACCAATAACATTTTGTTCTTCACAAGACACCTCTGCTGACGAGCTTTCATTAGAGGACAGACATGGCCTCTGGAGATGCTGAGATGGCTGTTTTTGGGGAGGCGGCTCCTTACCTCCGAAAATCAGAAAAGGAGAGAATTGCAGCCCAGAACAAACCTTTTGATGCCAAGTCATCTGTCTTTGTGGCTCATCCTAAAGAATCTTTTGTGAAAGGAACAATCCAGAGCAGGGAATCAGGCAAAGTCACTGTCAAGACTGAAGGGGGAGAGGTGAGTCAAAAACAAGGCTCAAGAACATTTTCTTCCCCCACTTTGAGCTTTTAGGCGACACATGTGGATCTATTGTTTCCTTGACAGACCCTGACCGTGAAGGAAGACCAAGTCTTCTCCATGAACCCTCCCAAGTATGACAAAATCGAGGACATGGCCATGATGACCCACCTCCACGAACCCGCTGTGCTGTACAACCTCAAAGAGCGTTACGCAGCCTGGATGATCTACGTAAGTGGCAGCAGCAGCTTCCTTTGGGCAGCCTGAGGAGCTGCTGGGCCAGGCTCAGGGCAAGCCAACGGGCTGTGTCCCTTCCTTGCAGACCTACTCGGGTCTCTTCTGCGTCACTGTCAACCCCTACAAGTGGCTGCCGGTGTACAACCCCGAGGTGGTGTTGGCCTACCGAGGCAAGAAGCGCCAGGAGGCCCCTCCACACATCTTCTCCATCTCTGACAACGCCTATCAGTCCATGCTGACTGGTGAGTGCTTGATTTCCTTTGAACTGCTCTCGAAATCATCTATCTGTAGAGGGAAATCTAGGGTATTCTCTAGAAATATGGTGCCACACTTAAAAATGTGTATGTGTGAAATTAATGGAAGATTAATGCACTTAACTCTAAAGGTCTGTGAGAGCTGAGTGTCAGTGTTCCCATTAGAATCCCTAAAGACCTGGACATAACCTAGAGGGTGTAAATTCACTGGAAAAAATCACCTATTTTGTGGTGTAGACCTTATGCTTATAATGGAATCTTAAATATATGGATGGATTTATGTATGTTAATCATTAAATTAGTCTCAGACGAAGAGTACAGGGTACAGTTAAATGACACATACCCTATAAATGATGTGCATATCAATTTAAATTTTCAAGCATCAGTGCTGATAAATAAAGCAGAGATCTCTACCTTAAACAGGTACATAAGCCTCACCTGAGGCACTTACTGTGAGAATGAATTTCTTTATATAGATGATGGCCATGTGATCTAAATTACGTACAGCCTTTAATGATCTCTGGAACTCCTGCACTGGTCTGTAGCTATATCTATAAATTCATTGTACTGAATAGCAAAAAGTAAGCTTCATAAAACAATATCAAGGAAAAAATAAAGCTTTTAGCATTTAAATTGAGCGACTTCAAAAAATTTCTTTCTGCTTTTCCCTTTTCCTTTCACCTCTTATTCTCTCTTCCTTATATATGCATTGAAATAATAGGTGTGCAGAATTTAGAACTTCTCCTCCTGTTCTTTTCTTAGACTCTGGGAAATGGATTCAGAATAGAAAAAATAAAAAATGACTGTTGTTGATGTGTAATCTTGAGAATGCATAATTTCTGTATATATAGGGATTAAAAAATATAAATGAAAAAGGATAAAATATGTTGGTCAGATGTTTCTGTAATTAATGATGCCTCCAAATTTTGATAAGATTATTCAAGAAACTCTTAGCTTCAAAAGAATTTACATACAAAACAAATCCAACCTCAATATTTTCCTTACCTGTACTTGCCTATTAAAAGATAAATAAGTAGCTTGATGGAAAGACCATGGAAAGGCATAAGACTACTGAAGTTTCTCTGCACTGATTCCTTTATAGAACCAGTTGCTAAGAGCTGAAGTACTGCTGACAGCACCAAAAGTACCCACTAGAATTCCGTGGGCACTTTTTGTTATTTTCTTTTCCTGGATCCTGTGCAAGCTTCAGTTCTTATTTTTCTCCTAATTCTTGAATTTCTTATTTGTCTTTTCTTATCTCTGTTTCTTACCTCTTTCTCTTAACAGATCGGGAGAACCAGTCCATCCTGATCACGTACGTACAGCCCCTGGCGGGTCCCTGCAGGGCTGCCCGGTGCCAGGGCACCTCCTGCCTGACCACGCACCCTCTGCTTCTCTCTTGGCTTTGGCAGCGGAGAATCCGGGGCCGGGAAGACTGTGAACACAAAGCGTGTCATCCAGTACTTTGCAACAATTGCAGCCAGCGGAGAGAAGAAGAAGGAGGAACACGCATCAGGCAAAATGCAGGTAAATTAGTAGATACATAGGATCAATGCTTTCCTTTGTTCCTGACATGATTTTTGGAAAGGATAACTAGCAATAATTATCACCCTGCAGGGAACGCTTGAGGATCAAATCATCAGTGCCAACCCACTGCTGGAGGCCTTTGGAAATGCCAAGACCGTGAGGAATGACAACTCCTCACGCTTTGTGAGTTATTAATTGGTACAACTGTCAACACCAATTTGAATATTCTTGCTGTCCAGATTGGTAAAATAAGTCTCAATTGACTTTCCTGCTGCTTTCAGGGTAAATTCATCAGAATCCATTTTGGTGCCACAGGCAAACTGGCTTCTGCTGACATTGAAACTTGTAAGACATCCTTCTGGTCTGATCCCCCTTCCCTCCTGCCTTCCCCGCTTCTTGTGCTTGACTGTGTCCTACCTTCCTTGCCAGATCTGCTGGAGAAGTCCAGAGTCACTTTCCAGCTCAAAGCGGAAAGGAGCTACCACATCTTTTATCAGATCATGTCCAACAAGAAGCCAGAGCTAATTGGTAGGAAAGATCATTAACTTTTTTTGAAGGAAGATCACTGAGCAATAGTTCATTGTATTATCTGGAAACTAAATTAAGCTTGTTTTTCTCCTTCTGTTGCTTTCAGACATGCTCCTCATTACTACCAATCCTTATGATTTCCACTTTGTGAGTCAAGGTGAGATCACAGTTCCCAGCATTGATGACCAGGAGGAGCTGATGGCCACAGATGTGAGTAACTTTACCAAATGATCATCTGGTGGACTTGAGCCCTGGTATATGTACATTGTGTTTCTGTTGCCAGAGTGCCATTGACATCCTGGGCTTCAGTGCTGATGAGAAAACAGCCATCTACAAGCTGACAGGGGCTGTCATGCACTATGGGAACCTGAAGTTCAAGCAGAAACAGCGTGAGGAACAGGCAGAGCCTGATGGCACTGAAGGTATCAGCAGAGTCAGCAAGCTTTCCAAAGGAGATAGTCTTTATTACATAAGGACTTATGCAGATTTCAGGCTTTAAATGTGTAAACTAAGAACAACAGTAGTTAGTCCATGACTAGATGCCAGTTGAGGCATTTATCTCATCTAATGATACCTGTACTTTTTCCTCTGTGACTATTGTATAAGAGATCCAGTGTACACCGACAGGAAGCCAGGAGACTTGCATGTCAATTGCTGTAACATTGCTAATCATACTTAAGTTGAAATAACCTCTGCTGTAGTATGGAGCAGCCCTAACTACACAGAAGGCTGTGCTCCACTTCACACTCACCTACTGGAGAGAACTCTGACATGAGATGTATACACTATCAATCTGTGTCACAGCAGGAAGGACAGTCCATACTTCCATCTTTCTGAATGATAAATCCTCCTGCTATATGAATTGAAAGTTTGAAGTTCCATACTGACACCTGAAAGAGGATAAAGGCAATGAGATCTCTTGAAGAATGTTTGCAGAATCTGAAGCTTATAAAGAGTTAGAGACTCTGAGCCCTGAAAACAAAAGAGAAATTAGCTTTCTAACTTTGACAGATACTGTTGTGCAACCTTGTGGAAAACACTATAGGACTGTCAGTCAAGCACCGACATTTAGGAATTTTTGAATATCTACTCTTCTGTCTTTTCTGGTGTACAGTTGCTGACAAGGCTGCCTACCTGATGGGTCTGAACTCAGCAGACCTGCTCAAGGCCCTCTGCTACCCCCGAGTCAAGGTGGGGAATGAATACGTGACCAAGGGCCAAACTGTGCAGCAGGTAGAAAAAATGCGGTAATGTGGAGCATGCTGTGATGGTTCCTATTGATTCTCCTCTGCTGTGTATAGTAACCTCCAAAACTTTCTCTATTCTTTAGGTGAACAATTCAGTGGGTGCCCTGGCAAAGGCTGTCTATGAGAAGATGTTCCTGTGGATGGTCGTTCGCATCAACCAACAGCTGGACACAAAGCAGCCCAGGCAGTACTTCATTGGTGTCCTGGACATTGCTGGCTTTGAGATCTTTGATGTAAGGAGCACAGCTTTCCTAGCATTTTTGTAGAACTATAGTTGAGAATTTTGAAATGTATTTCATAGAAGTGACTATCTCCCTAAACTTAATCATAAGGCTTTTGGAATCATGTTTTTAATCCTGAAAAAACAATAGAATAAAAAACTAACTTTCTAATAGCTTTAAATTAGAAACCTCTTTTCTAAATACAAAGCTTATCCTAGAGAGATAGCAAAGGAAAACAACACAGGAAGGGGACTTGTACTTAAAGTATGAGACATGGTGAATTAGGATTGTACAAGAAAACAGCTTGGTATTATTGCTTATCCTTGAAAGTATGCTGTATCTTTTTATGTCTGGCAGTACAACAGCTTTGAGCAGCTGTGCATCAACTTCACCAATGAGAAACTGCAACAGTTCTTCAACCACCACATGTTCGTGCTGGAGCAGGAGGAGTACAAGAAGGAGGGGATTGAATGGACATTCATTGACTTTGGGATGGACCTGGCAGCCTGCATTGAGCTCATTGAGAAGGTATCCTTCCTGTTCAAGTTCAATATAAATTGGGTATTCTATGCTTGCCAAGAGAAACAACTAAGAAACATGTGAGACTATTTTGGCTTCTTCAAATATATACTCTGTGAAAGTGGCAATAGGGTGCAAGGGGTTTTGGAGATCATCACTCAGACATCAGAGCTTTTGCTTCGAGAATTCTTTGCCAAATTACAAAATGAAGTGAAAAAGGTGGTCATGTTCTCCAAGTATTTACCAGTAAACAGGTTTTATGGAGAGAACAGTATTTCACATTGTCATATCTATAATAATTTCATCACCAAAAGCATTTCCATAATTTTGAATGAAACAGCAACAGAAAAAAGTTGAGCCTTAGTTGATTTTCTCTGACTTAAAGTCACTATGGGAACAGATTCCTTTTCTGACTTCAGCAACTTTCCAACTAAGAGATGTCTCCTTTCTAATCTGTTTCCCCCTACCTCTGTCTGTCATAATCGCTCCCAGCCCATGGGCATCTTCTCCATCCTGGAAGAGGAGTGCATGTTCCCCAAGGCAACTGACACCTCTTTCAAGAACAAGCTCTATGACCAGCACCTGGGCAAGTCCAACAACTTCCAGAAGCCCAAGCCTGCCAAAGGCAAGGCTGAGGCCCACTTCTCCCTGGTGCACTATGCTGGAACAGTGGACTACAACATCTCTGGTTGGCTGGAGAAGAACAAGGACCCTCTGAATGAAACTGTCATTGGGCTGTACCAGAAATCATCTGTGAAGACCCTGGCTTTACTCTTTGCCAACTATGGTGGAGCAGATGCAGGTCAGTTTTATGAAAACTGTATTTTTAATGTGGGACAATTGTCACAGAATTAAAGTCATAAAAAAACCATTTAAATTGTTCATTTTAATTTTAAAACTTTTGTTTTCCTTTATTCAATTCGCAGAGGCTGGTGGTGGCAAGAAGGGAGGCAAGAAGAAGGGTTCTTCCTTCCAGACTGTCTCAGCTCTTTTCCGGGTATAGTATTGCATCTGTTATCTCTGAAATGTGAAGAAAGGGGGTGAGCTAACATTAAATTTGAAAGAGGTATTTTATATTACTGTAAAGGGGGTAAATTTGTTTGGAAATTCCACATCAGGTTTTCCAGGGTATATTTTATCATTGCAAATATGTCAAAAAATAAGCATTCAGTCTTCAAAATCATGGAAATCTCATTTGTGGTAGTTTCCTTTCCTATTTTTTTTTATTAGTAGATATCATTCAGATCTTCATATTTTTTTATGTCTCTGCATCAGACAAAAATGGTAATATTAGTATTCCCGCATTTCTGTTGGGGAGTTGAAAATAATTTCCTAGGAGATATATATCTCATTGTAATAAATTCCTATTTTTTAAAACTAAAGTAGATTGACTTCTGAAGGAAGAATGTGAAAAATCTAAGTAATTTGTTTTTTATGAACATGGGAAATTATATATAAGTTTTCATTGAACCAATAGCAGCACTGTAGTATTTCAGTCTAAAAATGGTGCTCAATATCTTCAAGTAGAAGAAGTTTTTTGGTTTCTGTAGCTTTATCTAAATGCTCCAAAACCCAGCTTAAGAAGTTGTAAAATCATTACCTTGGTGCATCAATACCAGGAAACTCACACTGGTAACTGGTTCCTTTAGGAGAATCTGAACAAGCTGATGACCAATCTGCGGAGCACTCATCCCCATTTTGTGCGCTGCATCATCCCCAATGAGACTAAAACACCTGGTAAGAACCCCAAGCTGAAAGATCCTTGCTCTTTACATCCGTTCCGCTCTGCACTGCAATCTGTGCCCCTCATTTGTGCTCTGCATTGCCAGGTGCCATGGAGCACGAGCTGGTGCTGCACCAGCTGCGCTGTAACGGCGTGCTGGAAGGGATCAGGATCTGCAGGAAAGGGTTCCCCAGCAGAGTCCTCTATGCTGACTTCAAACAGAGGTGAGAGCTCTGCGCTTGTCAGCATCATTAAAAGCAAAGTTGGTTCATTCATGGGTCCATTTAGGCTGTACTCTGTTTTCAAAAATAGTTGGTGGGGTTTAGAGGCTACTGTGCATTGCTTGGAAAAAAATAGCCTTAGCTTCCTCTGATTCCACAGATACAAGGTGCTTAATGCCAGTGCCATCCCTGAGGGACAGTTCATCGATAGCAAGAAGGCTTCTGAGAAGCTCCTTGGGTCAATCGATGTGGACCACACCCAGTACAAATTTGGACACACCAAGGTACAAACCCCCCCATTCACTGCCTGCCTGGGCTTTGCTCTCTCTACCTGACAGTGATGTGCTGCAACATTGCCTCTCTCAAGGTGTTCTTCAAAGCTGGGCTGATAGGGGTCCTGGAGGAGATGAGGGATGAGAAGCTGGCACAGCTCATCACCCGCACCCAGGCCAGGTGCAGGGGCTTCCTGATGAGGGTGGAGTACCAGAGAATGGTGGAGCGCAGGTACACCTTCTTCTTCTTCAATTAAAGAGTCACTCTGCTTGGGGGATGTGTTGACACTCATCAGACTGAGAATATTCATTGTACATTTAAATTATGCCTCAGGGAATCCATCTTCTGCATCCAGTACAACATTCGTGCATTCATGAATGTCAAACACTGGCCATGGATGAAGCTGTTCTTCAAGATCAAGCCCTTGCTGAAGAGTGCAGAGTCTGAGAAGGAAATGGCCAACATGAAACAGGAGTTTGAGAAAACCAAGGAGGAGCTTGCAAAGTCTGAGGCAAAGAGGAAGGAGCTTGAGGAGAAAATGGTGAAACTTGTGCAGGAGAAAAATGACCTGCAGCTCCAAGTGCAGGCTGTGAGTTTATCACCTTAATTTATCACTCAGAAAATAAGTCTATACATTCAGACTGTTCTTTATGAACAGAAGATCAGACTATAGAAGACAAAAAGTCATAAATTTAGGAAATTATCCATCATATCTATGTAAAGGTGAGGAAACAAATTCTGGCAGTGATATGGTAAGCACTCTGACAGCCAGTGCAAAGATACAGAGTTTCAACTGGAAATCAGTGCTCTTGTCTTCCAAGGAAAGGTGGCAAATGTAGATCCTCTACACGACGTAGAACAATTAAGTAATTTTGTGGCAAAATTCAAACCACACTTGAAAGTGGTACTTGTGAATGCAGGTGCAGGAAAAGCCATCCTCTCTTTGCTTGGTATCTAGCAGTTAAGATCCTTCTGTTGCTGGACTTCAAGGTCAGGTTCAGCTGCTACTCAGTGATAAAAGAGGCATGGCAGAGAAAGTTCAAAACAATAGACACCACAAATTTCTGTCTCCCCAACAGGAAGCAGATAGCTTGGCTGATGCTGAGGAAAGGTGTGACCAGCTCATCAAAACCAAAATCCAGCTGGAAGCCAAAATTAAGGAGGTGACTGAAAGGGCAGAGGATGAAGAGGAAATTAATGCTGAGCTGACAGCCAAGAAGAGGAAGCTGGAGGATGAATGTTCAGAGTTGAAGAAAGATATTGATGACCTTGAGCTAACACTGGCCAAGGTGGAGAAGGAAAAACATGCCACTGAAAACAAGGTAGGAGGTAGAACCTGTCACTCGCACTCTGGAAAAGACTTGTTAGAAAGGTTTAAGCACCACTTTCTGTCTGTGCTTGCTCCTTTCTTCTCAAAGGTGAAAAACCTGACTGAGGAGATGGCAGCCCTGGACGAGACCATTGCCAAGCTGACAAAGGAGAAGAAAGCCCTCCAAGAGGCCCATCAGCAGACCCTGGATGACCTGCAGGCAGAGGAAGACAAAGTCAATACTCTGACCAAAGCCAAAAGCAAGCTGGAACAGCAAGTGGATGATGTAAGCACACAGACACAGAGCAGGAACAGGACAGGTATGGAGGCTGACCTGGCGGGCAGAGTCCTGATGGTCTTGTTGTGTTTAGCTGGAAGGGTCCCTGGAGCAAGAGAAGAAACTGCGCATGGACCTGGAGAGAGCTAAGAGGAAACTGGAAGGAGACCTGAAGCTGGCTCAGGACAGCATCATGGATTTGGAGAATGATAAGCAGCAGCTGGATGAGAAACTGAAGAAGTAAGTGTGGCTCTGGGACACCTGAGTGCTGGGCTGCAGCACTTGTCTCTTTTCTTTGAGCTCTAACACTGTTCATTTGGCCCAAAGGAAAGACTTTGAAATCAGCCAGATCCAGAGCAAGATCGAGGATGAGCAAGCCCTGGGCATGCAATTTCAGAAGAAAATCAAGGAGCTGCAGGCAAGTCTGTGTCCCTTCCCCTGCCTTGCTGAGGCTCAGCTCAGGCAGGAGGAGGGCACGGGTGTGAAGGGTCCCTGCTGTTCTGCAGGCCCGGATTGAGGAGCTGGAGGAGGAAATTGAGGCAGAGCGAACCTCTCGCGCTAAAGCAGAGAAGCATCGCGCTGACCTGTCGAGGGAGCTGGAGGAGATCAGCGAGCGCCTGGAAGAAGCAGGAGGGGCCACAGCAGCTCAGGTGGAGATGAACAAGAAGCGCGAGGCAGAATTCCAGAAGATGCGCCGTGACCTGGAAGAGGCCACGCTGCAGCACGAAGCCACGGCTGCCGCCCTGCGCAAGAAGCACGCGGACAGCACAGCTGAGCTGGGCGAGCAGATCGACAACCTGCAACGTGTGAAGCAGAAGCTAGAGAAGGAGAAGAGTGAGCTGAAGTTGGAGATTGATGACTTGGCCAGTAACATGGAGTCTGTCTCCAAAGCCAAGGTATGGAGTTTCTGCCATGTTACTGCTCTGTTTTACATACCCTAATACATGACTTAGATTCTGATTGTATTCTGCTATCACATACAGTTGCATTGTTTTTCACCTTGGGAACAGAATGCTAGAACTTAGTGGTAGTCCTCTTTTTTTATGTGACTTTGATACACAGGCAAACCTAGAGAAGATGTGTCGCACACTGGAAGATCAGCTGAGTGAGATTAAGACCAAGGAAGAAGAGCATCAGCGCATGATCAACGACCTCAATGCTCAAAGAGCTCGTCTGCAGACAGAGTCAGGTAAAACACCCTATACCCCTCTGGAATGGAACAACCTGTAACCAATGATAATGTGAAAAAAGATTGATGCTTTATTCAAATTGATCTCTTCCTTGTAAACTGGTATACTGTCCTTAAAAGAATATTGATTTAAATTGGCAATCTGTCTGAAAACTTTCTTAGGTGAATATTCACGCCAGGTGGAAGAAAAAGATGGTTTGATATCTCAGTTATCCAGAAGCAAACAGGCATTCACTCAACAGATTGAGGAACTAAAGAGACATTTAGAAGAAGAAATAAAGGTAAAGTTACTTCCTGTAGGGGGTTGATATTGGATTGGGAATCTCTTTTATTTATGGATATTTCCTACTCTCACATAAAATCAGAATGTTAGCTGCATCATTTTAATTTTTGAGCTATCAAGCAAGGTGAGAAATTTTACCTACTCCCTCTCCGGTGTGAAAAGCTGAGGAATACATCTACCCCAATGTGGATACTGAGCAAGGGAAAAACAATTTTAGGTCTTTAATCGATAAAATCAATTTAATCAATTTATGATGACATATACAAAAGATGATTGAGATACATCTAAAAAGAAACTGCACATCTTAGTCTACTTTTCCAGTGGCAGCTGAAATATTAGAACATATTTAAAAGGATTCAATGTTTTGCAACTGTAAACTGTCATTTAGAATGTATCCATCATCTCTCCTGAGAAGACATTCTAGATTCTCGAAATATGGAATGAATACGCCATTTTTTCTTGGTCTGACTTTAAAAGTCATAATCAAAGAATTTTCAACAATTTTCATCAAGTTAACATTTTACTATCTTATGGGAAATTAATTGTCCCAACCCAATGACCCCGCAGGCCAAGAACGCCCTGGCCCACGCCCTGCAGTCTGCTCGCCACGACTGTGACCTGCTCCGGGAACAATATGAGGAGGAGCAGGAGGCCAAGGGGGAGCTGCAGCGAGCCCTGTCCAAGGCCAACAGCGAAGTGGCCCAGTGGAGAACCAAATACGAGACGGACGCGATTCAGCGCACGGAGGAGCTCGAGGAGGCCAAGTACGAGGTGATAGAATAAGCAGAAAAGAAAGACTGAAAATTCAGAGGTGACATTGCAAGGGAAACACCACACTATCATGAGGAATAAGTAATGGATTTGATTTGGGGAAGACCAATAGAAAATGAGAAAATTTATCCTATAATATATTTACTGCTATAGTAAAGGCAGAGCCTAAAGACAGCATAAATGTAGCCCATAACACTGTGTGACTGCAAACTGCAAAATAAATAGGCACACTGTAGTAAAAAGCACACATTGATACCCAGAACAAATATGAGTTGACCTTATGTCACCCAGGAAGAAGCTGGCCCAGCGCCTGCAGGATGCAGAGGAACAGGTTGAGGCTGTCAATGCCAAATGTGCCTCCCTGGAAAAGACAAAGCAGAGGCTGCAGAATGAAGTGGAGGACCTGATGATTGATGTCGAGAAATCCAATGCTGCCTGCGCTGCTCTGGATAAGAAGCAGAAGAACTTTGACAAGGTCTTTTGGCCTCCAGCCCCAGCACTCCTGGCCAGAGCATGGCCCTGTGATGGCCACAGCCCAAGTCACACCCCGTTTCTCTTCAGATCCTGGCAGAATGGAAGCAGAAGTATGAGGAAACACAGGCTGAGCTGGAGGCCTCGCAGAAGGAGTCGCGCTCTCTCAGCACGGAGCTGTTCAAGATGAAGAATGCCTATGAGGAGTCCTTGGACCACCTGGAAACAATGAAGCGGGAGAACAAGAACTTGCAGCGTAAGTCCCTCTGCTCCTCACTGGCCTTTCTCACTATCAGCCATTACCACCTTTCTTCATAGGTCTGCAGAGATGCCTGTCCACTTGGTGGGACAGGGCCCTTCCCATTCTGCTCAGTGCCTGACCATGCCATTGATCTTTGTTCCCACAGAGGAGATTTCCGACCTCACGGAGCAGATTGCGGAGGGAGGAAAGGCAATTCATGAGCTGGAGAAAGTCAAGAAGCAGATTGAGCAGGAGAAATCTGAAATCCAGGCTGCTCTGGAGGAAGCTGAGGTACGTGAGTACAACCACTGGTGTCTGCAGTAAAGAAATGAGGAAATAGGGCTAAAAAGGCCTGGGTTGTCCTCTCTTCTGGCTGGGGAGTGCAGACAGCTGAGATCTCTGGAAATATCCTATCATTCCCTAAAAAGCAAACAGTAATTTTATCAATGCTATCAATATTTGCATCTGCTTTTCCAGGCCTCCCTGGAACATGAGGAGGGGAAGATCCTGCGCCTGCAGCTTGAGCTCAACCAAGTGAAGTCTGAGATTGACAGGAAGATAGCAGAGAAAGATGAGGAGATTGATCAGATGAAGAGAAACCACCTCAGAATTGTGGAGTCCATGCAGAGCACCCTGGATGCTGAGATCAGGAGCAGGAATGAAGCCCTGAGGCTGAAGAAGAAGATGGAGGGAGACCTGAATGAAATGGAGATCCAACTGAGTCATGCCAACCGTGTGGCTGCAGAGGCACAGAAGAACCTGAGAAACACACAGGCAGTGCTCAAGGTCCATTCAGCAAAGCTACAGAAAAAGAAAAATGACATCTCTGACATTTTTTGCTACTCAAACAACTGACACCTGGTAATTTCTTTTGTCT
>VZRH01006054.1:0-28309 GCA_013397555.1 Urocynchramus pylzowi
CTTCCTTCCTTCCTTCCTTCTCACTAGGACAAGAAGGGTTTCAGTGAGGGTAAAATAAGAATACCTGTGTGTAGCTGCATATAGTCAGATAAATTAAAAATATATGAGGCAGTATGTTCAGTTACACTGGACAGATAGAACACATGAGGAAAAGAAAAATCCCCCATCCTTCTACATTCTTTTGTTTGTGTTTGCACAAGGGGTTATGTCAAGAATTGAGCTAAAACCCAGCATGCTTCCTGCCTGTGATTTTCATGTCCCATTTCAGGTTAAAGGACTGTGTGATGCACTCAGTGCTGTAAGAATTGTTCAAGGTTCTGTTGCTTGGTACTATTACTGGCATTACAGCAGAGAGTTGAGGAAAAGCCTTGGAACCAGCATATCTGCCCATGGCTGAGTACAAAGGAGTGAATAAATGTTCTTTAATTACAAATGTCTGTACTGTCTTTATCCCTCAAAGCATATTCCAGAGCTCATCTCAAGCCTCTAAATGAGCATAGAGCAATAAATGGGCAGGACATTCTTGAATCCAGTAGAATGTGCCCAAAAGTCTGTTTTAGCCCTGCATTCAAAACATTATAAATGTATCTATGAGAAATGTATCCTTTGACTTAGTGGAATATTATGAAAATACAGTACAGAATGCCATTTGACAGATCACAGTAACACTCAATGTCTCTCAATAGGTAAGAAAGTCTGACTGAGACCTCTTCTATTGACAGTGAGGCATCTGATCAATTCAAAACAAGAAGCTATTTTTCTTGTAGGAATTGGTTGGTTTTGGTTTTGGTTTTGCTATTTTTTAGCTGCTTGCTGAAAATTAAAACCCCCTCATAGAATGAAATAGTTTAAAAAGAAAGAACTGTTAGAAATAAATCTGTCCCTTACAAGTTTCTTCACTAAAGCCAGAGCTTCTTGGACAAAATTCCCTACCTTTGTTATTCAGTGAATTTAATGATCTGAGGTAGTCATGAGTTTACCCTGGGAAGAAGGTGCTGCTTATTAGCAAAAGCACGTGTTATGTAGTGGGATCACTCAGTTTTGTAGCATTGCAGAGGCTTTGTTCAAACATCGCCTAATGAATGTCTCTAGCCTTAAAATATTCTGTTGTCTGGAGTGCTCTGTAGAGTCCCATTCGTGGAATTGCAGCTACACTACAGGTCTGTTTGATCTGGGGTTTCTTATAACTGAAAGAATTATGAAAGAGAAACATGCTGACTTTCTTTTCAACTAGGCACATCTGGCTGTTATTAGTTAAAGAAAAGTATCTTGCTTCCTAAGCAGATTTAATACATAACAAACTATCTAACTATCTAATAAACACACACAAAAAATAGCCCACTAAAACAAAGCAAACAAACAACTAACAACAACACAACAAAACAAAAACCAAAACACCTTTTCTAATTCTCATGTATTCTTTATGGATTTTTTCCAGCTATGAGCAGTTTATGTGTTTGAATGAATAGTGCCTAATCATAAGTGATATTTAACAGCCTACTTTGTCATGAGTTAATGCTCAGGTTCATCATGTATCAAAACCATGCTGTTGACAGAGCAAAGAGACAACAGATCTTCCCCTCACCTCCTTATGAGATGCTCAGAAGGCACAGTTTAGGACTGTGGACTATCTGTTTTGAGACTTAAGGGTTTTTAAACTAAATTTAACTGCATTTGAAATTATTAGTATAGAATGAGCCAAAGTATCCTTTAACAGAGAGGATGAATAGCAAATTAAAGTTCTACAATATCTAAAAGCATATACATGATAATGTGCCATATTTTTTTACACCAGTTTTGCTTTTGAGGTTTCATTTGAATTACAAGGCTGAGCCTGGAACAAATAAGTATACATGAGTTAAACTGTACCCTTAATCGAGGTTAAAATGTGCTCTTTCTGCATTTCAGTCACTGCAGTGCCAGCCAGAAAATGAGAGTGATAGGAAAAAGTCTTCAAACAAAAGTCAAGTTGACTAGCCTACTTCCATGGAAGAAAGTGTCTTTTTACCTTTCTGCATTACCAGACAAAACTGATTTCATTTGTGAACCATTTTCTAAAATGTAAGGTCATATTACAGAACAGTTTATTCTGTGTGCATATGAAGCTTGTAACATCTTCCAAAAAAGGGACCAATCAAGCATTTACTTCTCCTCAGAGTACTTTTATTTCTCAAACTGTTTATTCCTTTACATGCTTTTATTTTTTGTGGGTGTATTTTACTCTCCTGCTGTAAACATTGCCCCACAGTTGGATACACAAAATTAAATCATTTAATGGATTTGTGGTTCAGTTGATTGAGGTCCCTGGGTCTCTCTGCGCTCCTGGCAGCCATCTTATTTGGTCTGTTACTGTCATTCACTGTCATTTCCACTTGGCTGGCGCCTGTGACAGGTCAGATTACTGAATGTGCTCAAAATATGATATGAAAGAGAGGACTGTGATTCTGATACTGATGGGTAGTGCTCTGCTTGCTACAGCTATCTGAGGAGATCTTAGTAAATGCAGTTTCCTCAGGCTGTTTGGGGAGTCAGTGAAAGAACTGATGGTAAATTGAGGTACCATCTGTGTACATTTACTGATAAGCTGATGCTTTCTGAAATGCATTTCCATTACATGGGTATTGTTAAAGGTAGAAGCTGGTTTACTGACTCAGGATTATTTTATAATAAGTTACATTTTTTAAACGTTGGCCAAGTTGAATGTCATTTCATCTATCTTTTGTACATTTATTTCTGTTCTGTTCAGCTAAACAATTTCATGTTTTGGGGTGTTAAATTAATTGTGCAGCCTTTCTTTTTTTTCCCTACCACAAGAGTTCCATTTTCTCACAAAATAGCTACATAATTTAGAGAATATGCCAAGACTTTTTTTTATATAACAGTTTAGTGAAATAGCTCAAAATATTTAATATATGTGCTATTAAAGAACTTGACAGTTTGCAGAAGAATTTGGAACATTTCACTGCTAGTAGCTGTGATTCAGAGACAGATACTGCAGCAGCTTCAGCAACTGCAGTCAGTAAATTACTGTGACTCTAAATAGATTTATAAAAATAAAATAAAAATATGTCGGTATGCCAATTATAAGAGAGAAAAAAAAAATGTACTTCTGGATGAAAATAGAATTGTAAATAAAAATGATGACATCTCAAAGGATCAATAGTAATCTGATTTTTTTTTCTTGAGTAGAACTTAAGAAAAAATTATAAAAAAAGATAATATGTATTTCTATAAAAAATGTCTCTGAGTTTCCATGGAACTTTGTAGCTGATTTAGTTCAAAGTGTGAAGCCACATTTATTGGAAATGCAGCATTAAATGTAAATGTGAAATTCACATTTCACATAAAATGAGAACTGGGATGAAGATAGCCAATATGCCTTTGCCGTAAGGGTAAAGATAATGAACAACTCAGTTTGTCACTATTGTGAGGGATCTAATGTAGATTATGTAGAATAAACAATGGTTAAAATCATGACATATACATATTAGGTGGTATTTCACAAATGTACAAACCTGATTTCCAAATTTTCTATGTTCTCCAGTTATATCAGATTTTGTAATCCAGAACTGCTTACTGTTATAAGAAAGAATTTCGATCTCTGCAGTTTTGTAAGGACACTCATGCCTGTACACGCCTTGCTCTTTCAGGAACTTAGTGTGGATACTTTGATCATAAAAGATGTTAGCTATCCTGTTTACACATCAAAAAGAGGTGTGGTTAAAAATACATTGGCCTTTCTTTTATATTAACATGTGGTTATAGGGCTAATTATGATGTCTAAAACAATTTCTGTGTTCTCTTTGCACAATGTATAAGA
Organism: Urocynchramus pylzowi; assembly: GCA_013397555.1. Lineage (NCBI taxonomy): Eukaryota > Metazoa > Chordata > Aves > Passeriformes > Fringillidae > Urocynchramus > Urocynchramus pylzowi. Next base: position 3,821 of record VZRH01006054.1, read on the forward strand.
TATGAAAATGTCATTCCACCAAAAAGCTAAATTTCTTTTGCTGAAGAATTATTTGGGAAAGTGTAATATACACTGTAGAGGACTTGCAGAGACTTATTTTCTATTATAAATGGCAAGTTCTTTCTGAGAAATGTTTCAGGGAAACCAGAATATTTTTTTTCAACACTCAAAATCCTGCAGAAAAACGGGTAGCCTGAAGAAATGGAGACTAAGTCTATCAAAAGGCCTCATCTCTGACGAAGTATTCTGCTGTCTGATGGTTTGTGCTGAGAAAAGTAATGAAAAAGCCATGAAACAAAAATAATTGGATGTAGCTGTTATCTAGCAAGAAAACGTGAGAATTATACAGGAATAATAAAGTAGCTGTGAAGAAAAATATTTTGAAAGCATTTGTAAAGACTAATTTGAAAGGAAGAATAGTAAAAGTGGTGTTTTTTTTTTTTTTTTTACTTGTATTCATCCAGTATGAAGAAGTTTCCAAATATTTCTTAAGTGTCATGTTTCTTGTCTTGTGCCCATTACTCTGGATGCCTTTTTCTTGTCACAGAAGGCAAGAACTTCTTTCCCTATTCAGCTCATGTCTTCCTTGGCCTCATGGGATCATACTGGGCACTGGAGAATGTGAATATTCTAACAGATACTTCTGCCTTGGAGAAGAGGTGCCAATGACTATCTCTGAAACTCTATTAATATATGCCTTCTTTCAGCTGTCATCTGGGAGTGTGAAGAGAATGCAAAGGAGCAAAACTGGTTCCATTGACACACTTCTTCCTTATCCCACTGACCTCTCCTTGCCCATAGAGTCAAAATTCAAAGTAGGCAGCTGATAGACCCTGATGGAAAAAATCTCTGGTACATGTAATTCTCTACAATATGTACCAGAGACCTCCAGCTATCTTGCACTTTTACTTCAAAATGCCCACCACAGCCTCTTAGGTTCCCTTAAAACTCGAGGACCTAGAGAAAGGGAGTATGGTGCTTTTACATGGTGACTTCATCACTCACAGACCTTTCTACATCTAGCAAGAGAAGCACAATAGCATTTGGGAAGATTCTGGAAGAAGGCAGGAGATGGGATTCCTCACAGATAAAAACTGAGAAAATTCTTTTAGGTATCAGGAATGAATTAATGAATTTTTCAGAGCAAATAGATTTGAGTAGATGACTGTTATTTGTGTCATGTTACCTGCCTACATGAAGTTTTTCACCAGCATTTCATATAATTTACTGTGATGGGTTGCAGCAGAAATTCAAATTACAATCGTATCAGCTCCCTTCTTGTCTGGTACATCATGTAAGTGTAAAACCATTTGTTAGCATTAATAAACAGCAAATTTATACCTGCAAGAAGACAGTAATTTCATTATTAGTAATCTCTTTGCTAAGGCAGATAATTCACTTTCTTTTTCTCTACCTTGTATTAAAGATGAAACAGAATTGTATTTTTACAATTACTGGATTGAGATAAAATTAATGTCTTCTCTGCTGAAAAATTTAAACCTTCTATTTTTCCTCTTTCAAATCTTGCAAGAATATTTTATCAATTACTTCAAAGAGAGTAAAAAAAAAAGTATTATAATTAGACAGTTTATGGTGCATGAATGCTCAGAACATAAAAAAAAAAGATCTAAGTTATTTATTTAGTTATTTCTGTCTAACAGAATCAAGACTTTATATACTGCATAATTTATACCTTAGTAGGAATACACATGTTAAACGCTTGCTAAATTTTTTTCTCCCGCAAACTAAAGTTTAAATTAAGAAACGTACTGCAAGCCTCACTCCATCCATCTGTGACGACCCTCATTCAAAAAGACATTTTTTAAACTGAGTACTCTTTTTTTTTCACCTTTTCCCCCTGGAGTTTATGTCCCTCCTTTAGTGCTTTGAAGGATCAGACCCTATGGAAGGGGTCAGTAATCTTAGGATTAGCACTGCAACATTCAGAAGGTATGATATGGTCATATCATGTGACCAATGATACAGGTCACTTGAAAAAAATCTGCCAGATTCTGCTGGAAATATCACCTGTTGAGTAATTATTTCCATTCAATGGAATGGCACCATCAGCAACCCTCCTATGCAATACTCTGTGTTAGATACATAATGATGGTAACTGAAAAAGTGTTTACTCTGTCTCCTTTAATGACAATCAGATGATAGGGTGCTGGTGGGGAGAGGGACTCTGCACCTGCCAAAATTAGGAAATTAGCAGATCCCAAAGCTGGAGCATCACTGTAGATGCTACAACTGTGCTACAGCCCAACTAGCTAGCACTCCCCCAAACCAGCACCACTTTGGAGTCAGCATGGCAGAGTGACTGTCCTTAGCAAATATTTTGCATCTAGCCATCTGTTTTCCATGCTAATTGCATGTGTGCATAGTTTCTTGTGCCAATTTTCCTCAGCGCTAATGAATGGTCTCAGGCACTTTACTTCTATGGATGTAGCTCCCAATCCTTATACACATCATGGCTGGATTTAGTTTAATGTTAAAAAGCAGAAATCCTTTCCCTAAGTTATTTCCTTGTTTACGGAAAGCTGCTTGAAAGTTTCTAGGAATGAGCAAGTACTGTTATGTGTGCTAAATTTACACCACATAGAGAAATATAGACAGACCAAGACAACTGTTCACTTACTAACAAGCCACATTTGACATGTGGTGTTCCTCAGTTTTGCTTATGTATTGGCTATTTTCTACCATTTCTTGTAAGTTTTCTGCAGACTTTATAAAAAAAAAAAAAAGTGCAAACTAGAATTTGAAATATTTTTTACTTTTCTTACTGGCCCACAAGTGCAATTCAAGAACACTGCTGTAATAGAATCAGAGAATCACAGAATGTCTTGGGTTGGAGTGCACCTTAAAGATCATCTAGTTCCAGCCCTCCTGCCTTGTACAGTGACACACATAGTAGTGATGTCTGCAGCCTCTTTTTGGGTTGTGTTCAATTAAATGTTTCTGATTATCTTAAACTTTTACTTTCTTCTTCTTCTTTCTCTGTCACAGATTATTACGCTGCCTTCACAAACTTTGAGTCATATAACCTTACTGCAGTGTTAGATTTCTTCTTTCTTTTTCATTCAAAATAGCCAGTACCTTCCATCTTTGTACCCTTTCCACTTTGAAAACTGTAATAAATTTGTAATGCCCTTTAATTTCATCAATAGCAAGTTATCATATGAGCAAATAATCATTTTTTCAGTTCTTCTATCCAATTTTCCTTTGGTTGTATAAGTAGTACTCACCATTCTTTGAGAATGTGCATTGTTCAACATGCCACATGTAAAAAAAAAATTGGTTTAGTTTTTAATACCCAATTAAGTTTTACTTTCTGACAGTATATTGTGGAATCTCTGGTTAATATCTCTTAATGTGGCAGCTGAGAGGACATGGAAAAAATAATGTAGAATTTTGTTTCCTCACTCTAGAAAGTTTTATACCTAGGAAAAAGAATTTCCTTAGTTCTTCTTTTACATTTTTTTCTTACTAGACAATATTTTGTACAAAAAAAGCTGCCAAATTGTTCTTGGACAGTGATACTTGTAAAAATATGATCAATGCTTTGGAAAACAAAATTATAAGTGTATATAAAACATTGGTTAGTACAAAAATTCAGTTTTCCTAGAAATATATTTTTATTTTATTTCCAAAATCATCATTTACAGATGCATGATCAAATAGATCTTGATGCACCATATCAGAATTTCTTGAAGTGGAACAGGATCCCTTCAACAGTTCCACTTATATATCTGTATCACATTTCAGCAGAAAAATTTTATGAAAATGCACTGACATGGAGAGGTATCATTATTTCAATATATTCATATGTTTTATGAAAATAAAGATGAAAAGACATAAGCAATCAATTAGCTTCTCATTGTTATTACTTTAAATTCTGAACCAAAAAACAATTTATGCAATTGATCGTCTTTGTATTTATAAATACCAAGATGATCAATTGCATAAATTGCTACCTGAATTCAATGGATCTAGTAATATTTAAGGGCTTAATATGAGGCTAGCAAAGCAAATCACACAATTCAGATTCTCAGCAGAAATGTTGTAGATGAAGCAGCTCACAATACATCTCACTTGCCAGTCCAAATTCTAGCTTTTCAAAATATGTGGGGCCATCAGAAATCTTTCCTGATTTCCTCATTCCTCAGAAGCCCAATCTGTGATGCTGGTAATGATCCACAGATTCCATCCTCAGACTAATAGCACAGAAAATAAAAAAAAAATTCAGCTGTCACACATTCATGGAGATATTTTCCTCTGTGAACAAAGGCACCAAAGCATTGGGCCCAATATAATTCTGTAACAATTTATATGATTCATAGGTGTTCAGAAATGATTAAAGAAGTGGTTCAAGCCCCTGGTTCAAAATAGAATACTGTCATCATCTTAGGATTTTTTTTTTTCTATTTCTTTAGGGTTGCTAGGGATATAATTTAAAAAATCCAAGCTAAAACCAGAAATTTATTAAAAAAAAAAAAAAAAAAAAAAAGCCTTTTTTTTTTTTTAACTCATGTATTTATTACAGGTCAAGACAGACTTTGTTTTCTTTTTCCCCCTAGGAGAACCAAGAAATAAAACAGGAATAAAAGAAACCTAAAGTTGCATGGGACAATTGCATCACACATTTTTGATATTGAATTATTTACCCTCAGCTAAGGTGTTTCCTGGTAAAAACTTTCTCTCCCTTCAATGTAATAATTCATTCTACTTGCAGCTACCAGGCTTCATGTAGAAGCCCTTTCAACTGCTGCAACACAACTTTTGGCAATAAGGTTTTTAATAGAATTATTAAATCAGCCTCTAGGATGACCCTTATCTAGTTTCAGCAATAATGTCCTTTAGGGTATATTTCTCTTTCTGTACACTGAGTTTTGCCAAATCATTATTTAAAAATTTTATATTAGGTGATACCTTTCCCACCTTAAATAATCTGTGTATGGCACCACAACAGGTAGGTTATTGAAGTGGATTAAACCTACTTTACTTTCCTTTGAAAACTTGCTTTTAGTGAAATCAGAGTAATCCAGAAGGCTTCAAATGTCAAATGCCCATGTGGTATTTTATCCTATTTTCCTTTTACTTTCTGATCTTTATTCATTTCATCAAAATGTTTTCTATGATCTTGTATAATGCTGTGATGATATTTATAAGCTTATGATCAGGTGCTTTTTTATTCCTTCTTTTTAAGTTATCTGTAAGGTACCTGAAGATATTTTTGTTTCTGGTCATATGAAGCTATGAGAAATTTGTCAAGACTAGGCCAGAGGGCAAAACAAGGCACCATAACCATGTACCTCTTCTTTTTTAGACTTTGGCCTGTCAGTATTCAAATACATCCTCTATCAGTGAATACTTACTTCTCTTTCAGCCTTGGGATGTTTTCATACTCAAAAGCAAGGATAGGAGACAAGCCCAACAGCTTCTAAAAAATATTCCTGCATATTCCTGCCACCAAAAAACTGATACATACAAAGCTAGGTAAACACTTAAAAATTAATGTTGCCACCTTTTCATATTCACGCTACAATGTGCTTCATGCTGTCTTGAGATTACTTGTAGGAACTTCATAATTTCTTTTTTAAACTAGACTGATGTTCCTTTCTTTCTCCACTACTCTTTCTTGAGAAGCTGATGAGTATTTTAAATTTCACCGGCATTTCTGAAAAAAAAAAATCCAAAGTTCACCTCTCATTTAATTTGGAACACTGAATTGAAATGTGCACAAATGTAGGGAAGATATCTTCTCTAAGGAGTTCAACAAACATCAGTTCTTGCCTTCTCAGATAATTTTTTTCAACATTCAAGTAGATAAGCAAAGTTTTTAAAGTGTTACAATTACTTTTATGTATCTGATAGGATAAATCAGAAGTCTTAGAATAGGAAGTGCACACATGCTAATTTTATTCTTGAGATATTAAAATACACATCTGTTGAATCTTTAATGAGTGCTTCCACTGTAACAAAAATTTCAATTTATTCATAAGTTAAAAAGTCACAGCTAGCAAGGACAGGGGAAATTACTCATTAACAAAGAAGCAAGTAAAATATTAGGAAATTTAAAGGAAATCTGAAAGGGAGGTTGAAGTGGGAAAAAACATGTTTTAGAACATCTAGAGACAACCATTAAAGCTGGCACTGAGACTTTGCAAGGGATGTTTTTCAGACAGACTTTCATAATACAAACATCAAACACTCAGTTTAATGTGTGCTGGAAAACTAATATGTCTCACAGAATCATAATATAATAAAGGACTAGCCTATTGAATCATATGTTATTTATTGTTCCCTGAGAATGGATCAGGGATTTTTTGGTATTACTTCCATAACGTGTTTTTCCAATAACTCTATAATGTTCTGTAGTGAGAAATCTTAAGTTTTTCTAATTTTACATTTTTAACAAAACTTTAGCAGCAGCTTGTCTTGCTTCTAGAGTCTGATCTAACTCTAGGTAAAGGCAATGAAACCTCATAGCAACTACAACAGGAATGAGACATAAGTCACATGCAAGCCCTGATCATGTGTTTTAGAACTTATATTCTACACCTCAGATTTAGGGCCAGTGACATTTATCAAAGCATAGCAGATTTGCTAAAAGTCTGCAGATTTACCAGCATGTTGTAACTTTGTAATCCAAATCTGAATTATATAAAACAAAATTGCTTATCTCTAATATTTTTCTTATTTCTTTTTCCTGTATTTTTTTTCTGTATCAGTGTTAACAACAGAAATGCCATGTTACACAGAACATGAGCCTGAATCCTGTTAATTCCCTTGCCAAAACTGTGCTAAGTAATCAATTTGTTTCTAATGTTTAAGAGCCATCTTAAATTCTAGTTCAAGCACAGCTGCTTTTTTGTACTGAAAAATACAGACTCAAACGTTCACAAAAGAACATAATATATCTTAATGATGGCATACTTGATGCATTACTGTACAGCACACAGAGGGCAGCAGTCCCACTGCTGGCTGATGTATAACTTCAGAGTCACAGGGAATGCAGACCTAGAAAGCTGGAGAACAGACAGCTAACAGGACAGGAAATATTTCACAGGTCAGTGTCAATAAACTGACACTGGCTTGTGGTCTGAATTGCATATCTCCAGGTAGAACTATAATAAAGAGCACATAAAGCTTTCCTTTTTTTACTGAGCACACAAAAGGGAAAACTAAAGAAATGTCAGCTAGATGGATGAAGAGAATAACTGTCTTTTAATTAATTTTTTTTTCTTTCCACTAAAGGTAGAGATGCTATTTAGGAAAAGAAAAAAAATGCGAAACTACAGCACATGGAAGAGGGAAAAGAAGAATAAGATACACCCAGCTGGCATAAATGAACATAAATGAAATTAAGTTGCCTGAACAGCAGGAAACACAATTTGTGTCAGAAACTGTCAGATTGATCTCATCTGTCTCTCAAACAAGGCTATCAATCATTGTCTCATCCCTGTCTTCAGCATGGTTTTTCTTACCTCCATCTGGCTGTACTTCGGCAGTGGAGTCATGTTAGCTGAAATTCACTGCTTCTCTTTGCTCATCTTTTGTTCTTCAGAATTTCAGCTATTTCTGACAACCCTGGAAAGGTATTACTCTGCCTATATAATTGAGCAATATGCAGATCCTGGGCAGGAATGGAGGCTGCATTGCCTAATGAACACAGACTTTGACTGATCCTCATCAAATCTGAATTTTATTTCTACCTCTGCTGTAGACAGTGAAAATCTATCCTTCTATGTTTAGCTTTCCTCTATCTGCAAGATCTCTACTTCTATGCTAAAGCCTTCTTTATTCATTATGAATTTCACAATTTATATATTTTGCATGTATTCATACATGTAGTACTTACAATAGTAAGTAATATGCCATGTATTTTAGGTTTCTGTAATCAGGGAAGAGGCAAAAGATACTTTAGAAAAAGAATGAATAGTTTCATTCTTTCATTTGTGCATATGAATACAAAATGCACTTGCATGACTGTTCTCTGTTCAGGGTCTTAAATTATTAGGCTATAATACAGGAGGTACCATCAGGGAACACTGACATCTTTTCTGATCTGTAAGGGAAGACAAACTAGGAGCCCAGGGTGGCAGCAAAGTAGGCAGGGCAGTGATATCACTGACAAGGGCACAGCAGTAAAGCACCCAGACCAGAGAGAAGCAGAGCAGTATTCAAGGTCAGCTATCAGACTTGGCATTGCCAGGCAATTTCACAGTGATGATGTACCTATGAAGTCCATCCAGGGTGCTGCAGATTGGTGGTTTGCATAAATGCATAGATGGGAAGCAGAGGCATGGATGCAACGTAGCTCAGGCAAGGACCACATCTGAGTGGTTCAGGGTAAATGCATGTCCTGAATAAAAAAGGACCAGCACCTTCTGCAGGGATTCTCTTACAGCCCTTCTCTTACAACTAGTCTGTTAGAGCTGACCTTGAACCCTCACTGCCAAGTCTACTGTTGATGGCAGAATTCAGTCAGGGCTTGAACATTTAGTGGGTAAGAAATGTAGTTAAAGCCTACTTAATTTTCTTTCTGGAATATATTTCATTGCATAAGTATGTGATAAATTGTATTGTAAAGTAACAGTAACAACTTGCTTAGAAAGATTTAGATAAGCATTATCCAAGTTACTACTAAAAAGAATGGCAGACTGACTTCTCTCTTTCTGTTTGAAATACTCTTACACCTGCTAAGTTTTCATAGAGTTCTTTGTGACAGAAATGGCAAACAACAAGACCTTCATGATATTTCTTCATCAGATAAGCTTTGCAGAAAAAGATTTATTGATTCATACTCAGTAATGACTCAACCCCAGAAGTCATTAGTAAATCAATTCAGGAAGATTACCTTTGACTCTAATAGTAATTCCATGCACGAATGGTTTAAATGATCAGTCTGGCAAGATACCATGTTTGCTTACCATTTAGAAATTACTGTATGACTAACAGCTCTAATCTAAGAAATAGCTCCAAAATCTTTCTGCCGGTATGTCTAATACTTTAGTTTCTCTGATCAGACCACATGAATTTCTGGATTCTAAATTGCTATGCTTTTTGCTATGACTTACACCTTTCAAAGATAATTCCCTTAAATTCAGAGCATGGATGATATTGACACATCATTTTTCAACTTTGTAGGTTTTCTTAAAAATGCACTTCATCAGTGATCTAGGACAGCAGGACAGTCATAACAGCAGTGCTGCAAAAGAAGACATATTGCTTACAGAAAAAGTGAAAGCACCTTCACTGTGCTTTGTTAGGTAATAACAGTGGAGCTGAGGTAGGAATATTGTGAAATTGTCAGCTTTGTATGCATAGTAACTACTTCCAAATAAATGTTATTACTGCATGATGTCAGGAACCCCTTTTGGAAAGTTGGAGCTAACCACTAGAGCTTTCTTTCAGGTCTCAGATGTCAGAACAATGCAATGTACATTGAGGAAAATACTGGGTTTATCTTTCAGACTGATAGAAATTAATGAATAAAGACACATTCAATATTATTGATAGGATGTCTCAAACCAAGAGCCTGGAAGTTGTTCTTCTCTGATGTCGGTGGCTTATGATGATTATTGACTTATCTTTCTGATTTAAGTAAGACTATACCACTAATGCATTTTTCAGAACCTTTTTAATATTTGATCAAGGATAAGGTAGATTATACATCAAACTACTTGGAATAGCACAGAAAGATGCAAATGCTGGACACAAAGTCAGTGAAAACTTTGATTGCTGTTAAAAAAGAGATTACAATAGTAATGATCCATCAGATTTCCACTACTATATGGGAAAAGTAGGCTACATGTGTATCTGTTTTATGAGACTCTGACTAAGGTATCATCAATTATGAATAGACAGAAGATGTCAAAAATACACTCTATTTTCTCCTCATCTACTCCATGCATTGCTAGAGCTGCAAAGAAAGTGGACAGGATCTAACACAAAATTTAAGCCTATGGTTGGAACAAAAACATGAGAAAAAATGATAAATATATTTTAATGATGGAGAGTGCACTGTAGGATAACAATAGTATCATGAATTTGTTATGACTTCTTGTGAGGAGAGAGAGAGTAGCTCTCACCAGTTTGAACAACTGTGAAGAAATTTACTAGCAATAATTTAACCTACACTGTTTTTTAGATGAATTGAACCACATAGGTGTAAACTGTCCTTGTTATGGTCATGAGAATTAGAAGAATTAAAATCATTCTTGGTATGTGCATTTCTCATTCCCAGTGATTTCACAAATGCTGCCATTTCAAGTCTGAGTTTTCCAGACTTTGCCTATTAAAACTGCTTCCTCGTATACTGCAGACAAGCAAGAAAACTTCATCCATGATTGAGAAGAAGCCTTAAGTACTATTATTCAGGCACAATAGCCTAACTTAATCAATGCATGTGTATTTGTTTAGATGCAAATTACTGGGTTTTACATTGCAAGTAAACCACATAATTTTTAAAGGTATCTACCAATTTTCTTATACAGTAAAGTATCTTGAAACATGTTCATGACTCCTGCAAAGTAGAGCTATTTTTCTTTATTCTATGTTTCATCCATGATCATGGTAAAATGGTAAACAGTTAATGTTACAATTCCTCTTTTGATATTTTCTCACCTAAAAATGGATGCAGTTTCTCACTTGCCCATTAAACACCACATTGTTTTCTGTTGTTATTGATTTCATGATAAAAGAAAGATGTAGAGCTACTACAGGACTGTGCCAGAAATCTCACTGACAACTCCATTTACAGCATTATACAAATCAAATCAAATGCAAAGAATAAAACATTTGAATGAAAAATGTCTGAGAAGATCACCAATCGTGAAAATCTTTAAATGTTTATGCAATGTAAAACTTCCCTGAGTTGCCGATATTACAGTGATTGAAATGACTGGGTTATTATATTTCTTAAGAGGAATGTAATGGTAAAGTAAGCATGTAAAATAATAATAATAATCCCTGACAAAACACCAATATTGAGTCTCACTCTTAAAGTAAAGGAATATTTAATTCTCTCAAATCTCCTCTATCATTAATATATGAGAACATGGGGCTTGTATTTAAGCCAAGATAACAGATGGTTGGTCTGAACTTAATTAGTCAAGAAAAAGGCTTTACAACAATGTGTTTTCACACTATGATCCCTCTTGTCCATAAAAGTTGATGAAGCCTAATCCCAAAAATAACAAAGTCAGTGTGAGTCCTCCACTGTCTTATTCACAGATCATTCTCAGTTAAAAGTGCATTATATGTCCTTTGTGCTTCTTACTTGGCCATGTCCTTAGGCATATATCTAAAGGTAAGTACGAGCAGTTTCACAGAACATACCTAAATATCAGCATGCACAGTCCCACAAAATCATTGGCATGTCCTTATTGAACTGGAGTCTGGGGGGATCCATGGGTCTCAAACTTATAATCTGCATTTTGGCAAAACAGTTTAATGAGATAGCTCTGACGATGGTATACTGAAAAAACAATTTACATGCAAAGTAGCATGCATATTTAAAATATGCTCTCATAAGCTTTGGAACATCTCAAATAATGCAGCTGTATATCATACATTACTTTTACATGAACTTTAGTTTGATCCACACCATCCAGCTCTTTATCAAAGTAAAACACCTTCAAAATCAACTTTCTAGAATGTCATACACATTAAACAGACAAGATAACCAAATTTTTTACAGAATTATACCAAAAGTCAACAGCTTATCCTACAGAAATTTACTGTATCAGGAAAAAAAAAAAGCTATTGAAGACAGTAAAAAATACATTAATTTGATGTGTTAGTCTCTTTTTTGTTTGATTGTTGAATAGGATTTTTTGATTATAGCCTTTACTAATTGCTTAGCCATACTGGTTTTTATTGTAGTTCACAGAATTTAATACCATTGATAGAAGGGAGTATATAATGGACATTTATTTATCTGAGTAAATACAGCAAAAGTAAGTCAAAAAAGTGCTGTAAATTGAAAATGTGACCATATCTTAACTCAGTCCTTACAACTGATTTTCATGAACTGACTTTTCCTTTCACACATCTGTATGGCTTAATATTAGCTTCTTTAAAATGTTAGTTTTGCCAAGGCACGATTTTAAAGAACTGCTAGTATGATTGTCCTAGTTCATTGTATCACAATTTCCAATCCAGCATAACTGTTAGGATCTTGAATTTTGACTTTGGTGGAAAATTACAGTTTTGCCTAGATTGGCATACTTGCTTTTTAGAACCTGAAACTGTGTCTAATGAGTTCTTGCTTATAAGATTTTTCCAGGTGTGCCTTGGTATGCATTCAGGAAGGTAAAAAGTTCAGCTTATACTAAGAATAGGAGTCAAATTTGGTTATATTTTTCAAGAGGGTTTCTAACTGATATCTTAATTTCCAGGAATTATACAGCTATTATTTTCTTCTAAAGATAGAAAGCTTTACATTTTATACACTCATACAGAGTATTCCACATTGACTCTGGTACAGGACTTTGGGACTTTATGACTCTTATTACTAATCAGATATCTCATAATACTTATCCAAGTGGAGTGAAAACATACAGGATTGGGCTGCCCCTGGAGGTATTGTCCTCCTTATTTTGAAATGCTATTAAGAAAATTCAGAATTCTCCTTTAAAAGTGTATGTTGTGCAAAATCCTTGCATTTATTATTCATCTTTTCAGGCAGAATTCTAGGAGTTGTTCAGTCTTTCTAGAGCATGTTTCCAAGTCCTTCATCTCAACAGCCTTTATTTATAACGTGAACTCTCACCTGTTAACAGGGGCTCTTTTTGTTAAATTTTCTGCTCCCAGAGAGTTTCAATCTTGCCCTAGATTAAAGAAAATAAGAAGAGGAGACAAGAAATGTCACAATGTATTTTTATGTTTGTCCATACACATTTGCTGATTCTTTTTTATGTCTTTATAATCTTCTCATTTCTCTTTCAGACTTTCTTTCCCAAGCCTGAAAGTGGATTCATCACATGAATTTGGGAGTCTTGTGGCACTTTATTCACCAGCATTGACTACCACGGTGCCTGTGGTCAGACGAAGTCTGCATTCTGCTGATCTGTTCCTTTAGATAGAAAAGCCATTGCTGCTCTCTCCTTGTTTTTTCTGCTCTTTTCAAGTACAACAGATTTTACTGTGCAATCCAGCCAGCCTGATTTTTTTTTTAATCCCCAGACTAACACAACATTTATTATAGTGACGACACTTTTTGTCTTATTAGCGTGTGAAGCGATTATAAAAGCATTCATTATTTTTCCCTGAAGACAACAGGTCTTATTATTAATGTCTCGATTATTAACAAGAAAAATAAAGTTAAAAGCCCATCATAACAGCCCATACTTCTTTCTGCATATAGATCAACCAGGTCTCTATGGTTTCATCTTTATACTCAGTAATTTATTTGTGACAAAGTAGTACTCCACCAGTGGACTATTATATAGCTTCCCATAGATGCCTTGCAGCCTTGTTGTGTACTCCATCCAAATGATTGTGCAATCTGTAACAGAATTCAAAGTTGTGGCATTTCTTGGAATTATGTTTCATAATCACCAGGTTACTAAAACCAGCCAATTATTTCACTGGGGTTTCATCAGAAAATCTTGTGTAACATGGCTGATTCAGCTTTGGTGTTCATAGACCCTTCAGTATGAATCCCTATTCATAGGGACTGTTGCTTAAGGAGATTGTTTTTTTCCCAAGTTTAGAGAATTTTTTGCTACTTGTGACTTTTAATAATTCCTGTGTCCAGCAGGAATAACTAAATAACTTTTACAAAGCACTTTAGAAAGTTTAATCAGAGTAAAACTAAAAAGAAATATGTCCTTCTCATGAAGCTTTTTAATCCTCAAGTAGAAAGCTTTCAAGTCAATGGCAAGTGACTTTGAAGCCTCAGAAAGGACTTTTCCCTCTTCTTCATTCACATCTGCATATAACTGACCACCCACGGTTCTCTTCTTATTTTAAAAGCTTACTTAGAACTATCACTTAGTCCCTACTATGCTTTCTTGTTACAGATAGAAAGGTTTGAATGGAGCAAAAGCCAGCCAACCTCTGAAGGGCAGGTGTGACAGATAAGTGCTACCAAAGTCGTAGATGCCATGGCAGTGCTGCTCCTTGCTACCAGCCTGGCTGCAGAGCTGCTTCCTACCACTGGTCTCTCTTGTGTTAAGCCAAAGCCTGATGCTGTCTGTCACTGTATAGCCTAAACCAGGTAAGCAAAGGTAAAGGTTTCATTATGAAGGTGACAGCTTGCTTAGCTGAGTTTTTGTCAAAGTTCTAATATTTTACTGAAGACATGAGGGTTTTATTGCTCACTTCTGAAGCAACAATCCACATAAAAGCCGTGATATAAGAGAAAAAACTTATACTATCTATAGCACCATGTAAGAAATTTGCAAAATATTAACATCTTTGCATCCTTAGAAAACAGAGATGTTCCCCTCTTCCTAGAGATTCAGTAGCTGCAGAAGACCACAGTTAACTGTGGCATTCTAACATAAATTAATTTCCTACTGTACAAATATTAACTGAAGCTCTATAAATTAGAGCATTCGCACCCTTCTGAGAATAGGTAGGGAAATACCTTCATAAAACCCTTCTCCATTTCATTAATCCCCTTGTAAGCCATCAGTTAAGCCTGCACTAAACAATGCCAGTAAAACTCTTAATCCTGGGAAACTTGCCCATTTTTAAATAAAAACCACAGCTTAATAGATTTTAGCATCATGATAATTCCTAAAGTATAATATAAATACTTAAAGATAATTCTCTCAAATTAATTTCAAAGAATTCTCCCATTTTTAAACCAATCCTTTTTTCCTCTCCATCACACTAGCATTTTTTTTTATCATGTCTTAAACAGTTAGTTTTAAGAACTAAGCTCTTGTGTTTTTCAAAGGGTTTTTTTTAATTTGTTTTTGGTTTTGTTTTTGTTTTTTTGGGTTTGTTGTTGTTGTTGTTGTTGTTTGTTTGTAGTTGAATTGGGAGTTCACAAAAATTGTTAGATTCTCAAAATTTGAAGTTTCTGGTCACTTGTGACAGCCAAGGTATTATTCACCCTGTTTTACTGGTCCCCTTTCATTCAGAATAAGGCATGAAGGAACCTTTGCTATTTGAAAACACATGGAAGAAACAATACTGAATGACTATGACATTCACAACTATCACTATATACATTTTAAGAAAATCTAGACTCCTCTTATTTAATAAAGGCACTGGTTTAACATCACATGATATAATTTAAACCTCAAACAATAACTGAAATCCCCAAAAGCTCACGTTCTATAAATGATTATAAAGAAATAAAATCATTATAAATTATAGAGATGGACATTTTCCTTGTCTTTTTTTCAGTATTAGCATATAATTACTTTTAGCTCTCATTGCTTCAGTCATGAGGAAGGAGAACATTCCCCTAATCAGGGTAATGTGACAGAAGAATGTGAATTCAGAAAGATTATGCATAATTAAAAATTGGCTTATGTTTCAAAAAATTCAGTTGGGAATTTTCTCCATATTGCCTTTATCTATGCAGTATTTTAAAGAAAACAAGGATGCACTAGATTTTATAACTGACTAATTTAACTGTGTTTTAATGAAAACTGTTTTAAAATAGTTTCATGTTCTGTATAACATTACTATTTTTATCTTTCCAGTTGGTGGCTGGTCACAAATGCTATTCCCCAGGGCTCAGTTTTGAGTCCAGTCCTGTTCAATGTCTTTATCAATGATCTGGATGAAGGGATCGGGTGCACCGTCACTAAATTCACGGACACCACCAAGCTGGTGAGTGTTGAACTGCTGGAGGTTGGAAGAGCTCTACAGAGGGATCTAGAGAGGCTGAGACCAGTGGTATGAGGTTCAACAAGGCCAAGAGCTGGGTCCTTCACTTGGGTCAAAACAACCCCATAAAGAGCTAAGGCTCTTATGGTTGGGAAGCTGCCCAGCAGCAAAGGACCTGGGGGTGCTGGACAACAGCTGGCCCAAGATGAGCAAGCTCTGCCCAGGTGACCAAGAAGGCCAATGGCACCTTGACCTGTGAAAGCAAGAGTGTGTCCAGCAGGACCAGGGCAGTGACTGTCCCTCTGTACTCAGCACTGATGAGGCCACACCTCAAATCTTGTGTCCAGTTTTGACTCCTCACTCCCAGAAAGACATTAAGGTACTGGAGCATGTCCAGACAAGGGCAATAGAGCCAGTAAAGGGTTCAGAGAGTAAGTCCTATGAAGAGTGGAGGAGGGAGCTGGGTTGTTTAGCCTAGGGAAAAAGAATCTCAGAGATGACCTTATCACCTACAACCATCTAAAAGGACATTGGCAAGGAGGTGTTTGGCCTTTTCTCACAGGCAACTATACACAAGAAAAGAGGAAATGGCCTCAAGCTGTGCTAGGGGAAATTCAAGTTTGACATCAGCTGGAGCTTTTTCATGGAAAGAGTTATTCTCTGCCCAGGGAAGTGTTGGAGTCACCATCCCTGGAAGTCCTCAAGAAACAACTGAACACAGCACTCAGAGCAATGGTGTTGATCAGTCAAAAGTTGTGCTCAATGAACTCCAAATTAAATAACTCTGTGATGCAGTTGTTTGTTCCTTTATGAAGAGTTCAGTGAGGTGTCTTCATTCCTCTGTTTCCTTACTTTATCAAGATGACATTGTCCTGCACACACAATTATCTTAATGTGTACTATTGTTCCCAGGTTCACAGTTTCCTGTGCATGGAGTTGGTTGTGCACGTCATTGCATAGCTAAATTCTGAAGAGATGAAGACCAATATGACTAATTTTCCTTGTTGTTCAAGATTTAACCACAAATGCACTTAAACAAGTTGCCCTTACAGGTGGATATTGTCTAAATTTTTCTTATACTCTTTTGCTTCTAGTGAAAACTGCTTTCTAAATCAAAGCCTACTCATATATATAAAAGTACAAATTTAAATTTAGCTAGAAATCTTTCTTTGAACTTGTATTTTTTCATCCACTAAAATTCAAAAGGATACAATGATAAACATGAAAAAGAAATTTAGCAAGGTTAAAAATGAAGCATGGAATTGTTTCACAATGTCAAAATTAACATTTTTCATCATTATTTGTGCATCTTTGTCCATCCTTTTTTCTGAGTCTCAGTTCAGCGTATTTATGAAGTATTTGTCATTATAATAAACTCATATTTGGCTCATCCACACCAGATTTATCAGCCTTTATCTTCTGTGTCCATCCATCACAGACTGCCTGTGTACCTCCTTATCTCAACCAATCTGAGATAGCTCCTCTTCAGTCACTTCATTCATCACAGTTAAGATCCGCTCATCTCTTAATCAAATATTACTGAAGGAAACACCAATAAAAATGAAAATCCTTGTATTTCTAACTTCAGCACCATTGTGGCCACTTCCCATTCCACTGGAATTATTTATTGAGGCAAGCATCTGCTATGCCAATTTTTAGGGACAGGTCCTACTCAGGCTTATCTCTACACAAGCCATGGCTGTGCATATACAAAGTGAAGTTTTCAGAGGTAGCAACTTTAGTACAAGTTTTGTAGAATAGCAAAATTTACTACTTATGCCTAAATAAGACAACTTTCTGATTTTCATGTTCGTGCCACAAAGTTTTATTTATTTTTTTAAAACCAAACAGAACATTCTTGATCTTTCAGATGAAAAACAATGTGATTTCCTTAAACTAATTAGAAGAAACCTTTTGATCATTTCGCTAAAACTCTGCAGAAAGCAACCCTGAGGAAGAAAATTAGCCTTCAAATTCCACCCAAACAATTAAATTCTGGCAGTCTTGTAAAAGGCTTATAAACAACTGAAATAGTTTTCTAATAAATCAGCCTTGGTTTGTCTTGGTTATAGGTCATCATTACAATTTTAATTAGATATATGTATGATTTATATATCATATGTGCTATATGTGTGTGTTTTTAAAACCCAATTAAGTGATCCTCTAATATATAAACAACACTAGTGTTTTTCTTTGATATTTCTTTGTAGCTGATTTCCTTCAAATACTTTATCATCTTAATAATTTTATTCTTACCATTTATATATTGCTTTAAATATTCAAAACATCATAAAGAAAATTGGTGCACTTTTTTTACATATATACTACAAGCCAAGTCTGCAGTCATCTATTCTTTGATAAGGACATTAGAAAGAAAAGAATGTAAGAAGCTACCTATAGTACAACCACTGAAGCTATGAAGCAGATGTTATAAAGGTTTTGGGTACATTAACCAGATCTGAAAACAAAACAGCTGTTTCTTGGTTTCTAGATCCTTTAGTAGGATACACTGCTTGAAAATATCAAGGTATATATTCTTGACTGTAAGGGATGGGGGGAAGAAACTCCCACTATTTTACTATTTGCAAATGCTATTGCTACATGAATGAATATGCATTAATGCTCTTTACCATATTCTAATGTGTGAAAATATCTGGATAAAATAAAGATTATATCATCATATCAAAGAGAAGACACTTTCTTGAGAAATTAGAAATGTAAGTTTAAATGCAAAGACCACAAACTAAAATGACACAGGCAAAAAATATGAAATAGCTTTTTATAATATAAAATTTTTACACTTGTGATGGGTTGACCCTAGCTGGGTGTCAGGTGCCCAGTAAAGCTGCTCCATCACTCCCTTCCTCGATGGGTTGGGGAAGGAAAAATAAAAGACAAATAAAAGACTGGATTGAGATAAGTACAGGGGATATCACTTACAATTACCTTCACTGGCCAAAGAGACTCATCTTGAGGAAATTAGGCTAATTTATTACCAATCAAAGCAGAGTAGGGTAATGAGAAATACAGTCAAATCCATAAAAATCTTCTTCCCTCCCTCTCTTCTTCTCTGACTTGACTTTATTCCTAAAGTTCTCTATTTTCTCTGCCATAGCGGTGCCCTGGGATGAGAAATGGGAGTTTTGGTCAGTTCATCACATGTTGTCTCTGCCTCACCTTCCTCCTCATGGAGAGGACTTCTCACATTCCTCCCCTACTCCAGCATTGCCTTCCTTCTAAGTGAGACAGTCCTCCATGAACTTCTCTGATGGAGTCCTTCCCTTGGGGTTCTTCATGAACTGCTTTAGCGTGGGCCCCTTCCACAAGGTGCAGTCCTTCAGGAACAGACTGATCCAGTGTGGGTTCCCCATGAGGTTACAAATGCTGCCAGAAAATCGGCTCCAGCTTGGGCTTCCTACCCTGTGGAGATACAGGTCTTGCCAGGAGCCTGCTCTAGAGCAGGTTTCTCATCATGACAAAGCCTCATTCAGGCAACTCCACCTGCTCCAGTGTGGGATCCTCCATGGGCTGTGGTCAGACAGCCTGCCTACCACTGCCTTCACCAGTGGCTGCAGGAGAATCTCAGCTCCTGTTCCTGGAGCACCTGCTCCTTCTGCACTGACCTGGGTGTCTGCAGAGTTGTTCATCTCACATATTCTGACTCCTCTCTCTCTCCCAGCTGTTGTTGTACAGGATGTTTTCCTACTTTTTAAATATTTTATCCAAGAGGTGCTACCACTGTCACTGATGGGCTCAGCCTCAGCCAATGCTGGATCTGACTGATCCATCTGGCATTTTCTCTGTTAGGCACAGGGGAAACTTCTGACAGCTTCTCACAGAAGTCACCCCTGTAGCCCCCTTCTCTACTAGCAAAATCTTGCCACACAAACATAATCCAAGTATATAGCCTTAATTATCTATGGAAAAGTATATGAAAAAAGTATATTTAGCAAAATACATCACACTCATTTCGTGTGGATCTGCCATTTTTCCATTTCACATTTTCAAAAGGGATCTAGGGTAATTGAACAGGAAAATGTTCCTGTTCTCTCACTAGAGCTTTTATTACCTTCAATAAATAGTCACTCTCTTGGAAAAATATTGATTTTTGTTGTAAAGCTCATTGTTGATCTTTAGCAATAGCTCGTGTCAAGTCATTTTCTATGTTTATTATTTACTTCTAATAGCATTGACAAACCCATTAGGTGCTGACAGTTCTACAGTTTTTCAGATGAGAAATCTTGGCCCTTTCTCATTGTAGAAAAAGGTTACAAGACCCCTTTAATGAGATTCATTTGATTTCTAATTAGCAACAAATGCAAAACTCAAGTACATTTGACAAAAAAGAAATAAAGTCATTAACTCGGTCATCAGTATGTTAAAATAAAAGCTAGACAAAGACTTGAAAGATCAAAAAAGGACAGAATGCAAGATAGACTGAAGTTTTTGGAAGAAGTCCACTAAAAAGAAACAATTTCAATACAATATTCAGGAAGGAAATGAGAACATAGAATAATTCTTTCTAGTTATTGATCTTTAGGAATTGGTATTATTTTGCAATAAAATGCATACCAATTTTACAAGGCATCCCATTTAAATGGGTTACAAGGTAACCCATTTAAAATTTTAATATTGCTTTTAGCAATAATTTGTGAATTAGTGCTGAATCATAGAGAAAAAAATAGAGGATATGACCGCAGATAAAAAAAACATGAGTTATTTTTTATTGGTTTTGCCGCTCATGCTTGAGGCTTAGTTTTGAGGCTATGATTTTAACTCTTCTGTTTTTGTTTTTGTTTTTTTTTTCCTTAGAAGCAAATATTTTTGTTATTTTGAATATTGCTACATTTTGAAACTTTCCTTGAGGAAAAGAGTGAATCCCATAAACATCTGAACAGCTTTACTGATGGAATTAGTCTCATTGAAGGCAACAGCAAAATGTACCCAAATATAATGATTCAATGCACAGCTACAGTCACAACAATAAATAAGAACTACAAACAATGTACACAAAGAGTTTTACATATGTAATTACCCTTTAAAAATAAACTTTGGAAAAAAAAAAGAAGGAGGTAGAATTATGTTTAAAAGGCCTATTGGTGTTCATCTTTCTTTTTGTGGAAGAGGAAAAAAAAATACAACGAGCCCTTTGGGTCAAGGTTTTCTTGTTCAACTGGGAAGACAGATTTTCAAGATCATCTTTGTTAAATTCCCATGCTGACATCTGCTAGGTATGATTTAAAGTCCTGCGTCACAGACAGCACTAGTATGAACAGCTTACTAACAGAAAAGTAATTCTTAATCTACAATAAAAATATAGTGAAAATGTGCAATATAGGCAAAGGTTGTTCATTTGTTTGTTTTATTAGTAATATCAAGCACAAATAGGAACAGATAGTTTTTAAATATATTCAATAAGTTTTAAATTAGATATTGAAAACATAACCTGCAAATAGAATTTTGTATATAAAACAACACTGAAAGGCATATTATGTTGTCTTGCTACCTGTATACTTTACTGGTAGTTAGCATACAGTAACTATTTGAGTTAATTGAAATTTTATTCCAGTCGCTTATTTCAAAATATGAGCATAAAAGTTATTTTACCTGTTGTACTGTACTAAAATTCTCCCAGAAATATACAGAAATGTATGGAATAGAGAAACTGCTCTCCTATTATCCTTGCATGTTCACACACTAAATAGTACCAAAGCAATAATATAGCTCAATAAGGTCCACAGCTCAAGCACACAACTTCATCAACTCTTAGTGAACCATGAAGGCCCAAGAATGATGATGCAAATCAGTCTTCCATGTATACAAAACACAGTGAGACAGGAATATTGCAGGAATAGTTTTGCCTGGGTACAGAAATAGTTTCAGATAATGAAAATGTCACTAATTCAATATTGCAGGGGACTCTTCTACATGCTCCATCAGTTGGAATTGAGAGGAACTTAATGATCCGTTGTGGCTCTCAGTACATTCCAAAATGCAAATAGACTTACTATGTTTCTTTTCAGGCAGACAAAAAAAAAAAAAAAAAAAAAAAAAAAAAAAAAAATCACAATACTGATTGTGTCTCATGATGCTTATTTTTATATTCACCTGGGAGCAAGGCACACAGTCATTCATACAAGCAAACATCTCTTAATCCTGCAAAAGGCATAACATCTTTATGCATTATGCTTCATAATTATTATTTTACTGTCATCTTGAAACTCAGGAAAACACCAAGAATACTCCAAGAAAATTTCATGGAAGTTAGAAAATAAATGTTTGGCTATCCCTATGGGATAAATTTACTCCAGAAGAGCTGTGCAATTTTTTTTTATTGCAGACAATATATGGGACATAAGTGGTTCACAGGGATTTACCTTTCATTTTTAACCCCAAATCAAAAGATCCATTTAAGGCACAGGATATATTTGCCGAGAAAGCTGCCCACATCACTTAAAAAACCCGTGATACAGTAACTGCTTTCTGTGGAAAAAGAAAAAAGATCAGGTTGATATCCCGAAGAACTGGTACAATTGTTATTTAATAGAAGGAGAAAAGCAATAATTTAAATGGGTAGTCCAAAATATACTGAAATCTCTGTCAATTTTTATTTCTTGTTGATATCTAATCTTGTTTATTTCTGATTATTCTGGTATTACAGTGAAGTATGATCAACTGCTTACCTAAAATTCTTCTGTAGGATGCAGCTTGGAATTATTTGTCCCATTATCACTTATTTTGGGTCATTGCAGCTTATGAGGTAGCGGGAAAGAAGAAATGTGAAACTGGAAGTTAAAAAGTGATTTGAAGAAATCAGTTTTGGGGCTTCATTTGGTCTGTGTTAACACTTAGGCCATGGTCTAAAACTCCTTCATAAAAAAATGTTGTGACTCTTAAAATAAAAAAATACCAGTCTCAATCATATTTTCTGCTAATCTTGGCTTAATCTCCTAAATATTGCTTAATTTGACCTGTGAGTGAGGTCCCAAATTAAATCCTATGTTTAGAAGATTATGCATACCCAGCAGAACAGTCATGTGCCTTGGCTGATAAAGAAGTAGAAATGTTTGTATAAAAATACATTATTATGCAAATGCAAGACATCAGTACTTCTGCTTCTAGTACAAATCTAAAACATTTTTTGAGGTTAAGTTTCTGGCTAAATGCTGCTACTTTGATTCCTTTGGTTCTTCATAAATGTGCCATTTGGACTGGCAGAGTGCAAAATTTTTTTTGAGGTAGAAGGACAAAGACATCCAATGCAGATATAGATCACAACATATTGTCTTTCACAGAAATGAATAATAATAGATAAGTAAGAAATTATCTCTTCCTGCTTCACCCGACTTTGTTTCTCTCAGGGACTTCAAATGTGGTGAGTGTTTTTTGTTTTGTTTTGTTTTTTCTTGTTTGTTTGGTTTTTTTGGTTTTTTCCCCCATTTCTAACTTCTAATATTCCAAAGACCGTATCTATGTCAGAGGGTGACTTAAACTAGTACCAAACTACTTTGTAGTAAAGTACTTAAACTAGTAACAAAATAACATCTTTTGAAAATTTCTACTAATGCTCAACTAATAGCCTGTTATGTATTTTTTCTATTACCTATTATGGCATTATCTACTAGCTGAGATTAAAGGAATAATGCAGCTTCTTACTATCTCAATTTATAACATTTTCTTTAAGCAGCAATGTCACCTAATAATTGTCTAATTACAGCGCACATATCTGCCTTTATATTTTCTTTAAAAACATTATCTATATAATTGTATGTTCTATGAGCTAAAACTGAATATTTAGGGTACCTGAATCTGTAACCCAATTTTGATTTGCTTTTCTTTTCCACATAAGGCACAAATATAAGCAACTACATAAAAGGCTGTCATTCCTGAGAATGCAATCAGCTGTAATATGAGCGTTGCTTTGAGAATGCAGTACCAAAACCTTATTTTGTTTAGTTCAGCCCTTTAGAAGTCTTGAAGCACAGGAACAATTGCAATAGTAGAAATAGAAGAACAAGAATTGAAACAACTTTCATCTTCTTGGCTCATTAGCTCTGAAATGAGGAGGTATCATGCTTGGTCATAAAGGTGCCTCAGAGAATGGAAAACTGCAAGGAAGCAACTATAATTAGTTTCCTTTTTGTTTCTTTCTTTTAGTTTCTTTTTTGCTTCAGGGAAATGTGCTAGGAAAATTATATTCAAAACTGTAAAGGCATCTAAATTACAAGTACATCTTAAAAATATTTGTAATTTCCTTCAATTATTTGAAACATAATGTAGTTTTAATGATGTGCTCTACTATCTTATTGCCTTCACCATATACACTATGTTTTAAAGCACCTACTGCCACAAATAGGCAGTTTTGATAATTATATAAATAATCAATATTTAACTGACAGCATCACTACAGTTGCCAGTCAAGACTGACACAAAAAAAGAATTATTCAAAATAGACAACAATCCCATCTTCACAATACAGACATAAAAATATACCTTGGCCTTGAAATTTTAAAAGGATTGGAAGGCCTAGGAAGAACTAATTTCATGATCAAGGCTACTCCTGAAAAATATTTCACCCATTAAAATTGAGTAGTCCAGATGTAACATTTTCACTAACTGTTGTTGTAGCTATGATGACATAGAATTTTCAAAAAAAAAAAAAAAAAAAAAGGAAAATCCTTGAAAGGAAAA
>VZRH01006054.1:28354-43193 GCA_013397555.1 Urocynchramus pylzowi
AAAAAAAAATAATAAAAAAAAATTTTAAAAAAAAAAAAAAAAAAAAAAGGTAGATCCTTGAAAGGAATAGTTCCAAATATGCTAGAGTTTTAAAGATTATGAACACTTATAAATGTTAGAAAATGCAGATTCTAAAATCTTAAATCTTGTTATTTTTTTATTTTGAAAAATGTGTGAAAAATTAAACTTTGGACAGAATGATGATTTTGATTTTGTTTTACAAAGTGCATGGGTAAATTTTTGGCTCAAGTGAAACACATCTACTTCATATTAATTTTTAGGTTTGGTTTGACTTGAAAATATTTGACCAGAAAATTTTGGTTCCCGTTACAATATTTTGCATTTTAAACAAAACCCTACATCAAAAATGCAATTAATAAAATGTGCTCAAGAATCCTTGGTGGTTAACTCAGTCATCTAGATGATATGAATGCCTTAATCTCTTCCAGCCACTAGTTAAAGGTATCAATGCCTAACACAGGAATGAGCCACAGAAGTAAAGGTCATCAGCATAGTCAGACTCCCACATTCCCACAGACTCATGTACCCATTCCAGTGCCGGAAAGACCAAGAAAGCACTGTAAAATACCAAAATATTTCTTCTTACTTGGAGAATTTATGAAGAAAGCTTTCAAAAGTGGTCTGTTTCAAGGGAAGTGTAAGAATGTTGACTAGGGTCAATGTCAAAAGTGAGACACTGTTGGTGCACCTGAGATAGCTGGGGAGAAAAAGTACCTACCCCTTCAAGACTGGGCAAGCAGTTATTATAAAGTTTATCCTTGATTTTCCAAGAAGCCAATTAAAAGATTGATTTTCTAGTTTTTGCTAAGATATTTAATCAAACTTGAGCTGATAAGGCACTGTTTCATGGTTTGACTCAACCTGAGAGATTTTCTTATGGGAGGGTAATAGACTCATGTAAATTCTTGTGGATTTACATGATGTCTTAGAATATTCATTCTTATGAAATCTGAAGCACCTGAAATGAAAAGAATGTGCACCTGAAATGAAAAGAATGTGCAAGATTTAATTTTAAAGGAGAACTAGTTTTTCAAGGTGTTCCAGATTTCTGGGCCAAGGGGAAAGAAATTACTTAATAAAGTCTAATCAGAAACAGGCTTAGCACCTAATTCCCTACTCTGATGGACAGGAACTTGCAGTCCCTACGCCTGACTCAAGATTTAACATAGATTTCATACTGGGCTAATAAACATCAAAAATAAGTAATTTTCTCATTATTACTAATTTTCTGGGTGGGTTGCTCATCTTATTTTGGTATGGTCTTTCTGTTCTGTGTTACTAAGCAAAACTCTGTGTGCCATGGTTTCTGACAGCTACTTATACAAGTTAGCACACAACAGAGGGTTGAAGATAACCCTCTATTAGAAGGCTTGTGGGGATATAAAGAAACATTTTATATTAAATTATCACCTAGTAAACTGCTTATCCATATAGGGGTTTAAGAATAGTTTTAAAAGACTTTTGTTACTGATAAGGAAAAGTTAAGAAAATGCTAGAAAAAACATTTAATATTGCAGCTGTTTGACTTAATTTCCAAATACAGAACAATCAGTATAATGAAAAGTAGCTAAGAAAGCTAGTCAGAATCATATACTTTGCCAAAGGAACCTTCATCTTGTGTCCAACTTAATGGGGTAAAAATAATTTCTTTTTCCTAAGTGCTACGTTTCTTTTTGGTTTCCAGCCTTAAAAACCAATTAGAGCTGGCAGTGAGTAATTAAACCTACTAATGAGATGTTATTTTAAATTACAATCCTACTTTCTTTGAACTGTTTTCACACTAAACCTTAACTACCATAACCGCATTATTCTGATCCCTTTATAGATTCACAAGCTTGTTTTCCTCTGGGTTGTTTTTAGTTAAATATCACCCTCAGCCATACTAAGAAATAATTACATCTTTTTAATTGTAGCTTTACAAAAGCCAAACCAATCCAAATGCAATAAAATGTAGGTTCAGGTCCACTCCATAAAATGAAAGTTATCCAATATTACTACAATACAGCTAGCTATAGTGTGCAGATCTTTGTCATGTAAGAAATTGTCTTGTTCTGTTAACTTTAGCAATCAGGTGAGTTGAATTTCTTTTGTCTAAGTGCACCATTTAGTATACTGTAAAGTCATTCAAATGGGTTGCTGACCCATTGTGCATGTTTTTTAGATGTTGGTAATAAAATGATATTGTCTGAAGAATATGCACCATAGGGGTGGAATTTTTATTGTTTTGTGCTTCGCAAGACTGTTTTCAAAGCATCTATGACATTTTATGTATTCTGTGTTGAACCAAGTAACAAAGAAGATTTATGCAAAATGAGAATGTGAACAATAAATCTCCTATGGTTTCTAAGAAATTATATTTTGTCTGTTTTATAGATGCATATTGTGAATAAACAGTTCCTTTAACATCCAGATTTTTGTCCCTATCATTCCTGCATCTTGCAGTGATTTTTGTGAACAGGACATTTATTAACATCATCTGCTCTCCCTCTATCAATGTTTGTTAAGAAAAACTGTTGAGAGCATCCGACCCCATTCAGCAGCACAGCACAAAGAGCCACTCTCTCGCCATTATCACCACTGAGCATGTAGTGTTGGAGGGCCCTGGGCAAAGCATTTTCACAGACACTTTTATGCCTATGGCTATGCAGTTTGCCCTCTGGTCTCACCTTAACCCTCATCATGTCATGCTACAGTCCCCTACTCTGAACTGGTAGGAGACAGCTGAACTCCATGCCATACGAAATAGTGTTTCTGAGCAGCATTCCCACCTTTTCATTTTCCCTTTCATTCAGCAGAACCCCAGGAGCTCATTCTCCCACTCTGGAGTACAACGAGCCCCTGTTCTTTCGCATAGAGCTGTTCTTTCACTGATTTGAAAGTAGAGGCCTCAGGGACCCCTGAAAGCTTGTACCGTTTTTCCAGTTCCAACTGACAAGTCCAGCTCTCTTTTCTTTCTATCTTGCATCTTTCTCTACAGACTTCAAAGGTACTCTGTCGATTTCTGCCAACGCTGTTATAAAGGGCCACGAAGGATCAGGAATTAGAGATGAGAGGTCTCATGTCTGCTTGGCATGAAACTCAATACCCCTGTTGCTGACCTCAAGAGACTCCAAAAGTGCCTTCCCTTCAGCCTCCATGACTTTATTTGCTGAACCTAATCCCTAGGTTGCCCACTGAGTCCTGTTACCCACACATCTGACAGCATCAGAACAAGGGAGACTCCTTGCAGCACCTTTCCCTGGCTTCTGCTGGCAGGGAACTCAGCAAGCACAGCCTCCTTCTGCATTTCCCTGGCCTTGCACAAAGAACAGAAACCCATAGGGGTTTTTTCTCAAGGTGCTGGTCTGCCCCATGGGAATCTACTGAAACAGATTTTCCACCAATACAGAAACAGTTGTCTCTGGAGATAGCAAAGAATAAAAAGAAGAAAAGAAAATACAGAGAGAAGAGTTACCATTTACTCTAGAGAGAGGGAAAATAGCTTTTTGGGAAGAGAAAGGAGGAATTCCTATGTCCTGTGGTGGGATTTAACAGTTCAAAAAAGGAACAATAAAGGCAGTAAGAATCAGATGTGAATTAATGCAAAGAGAAGCATGTTTGTGAAATGTAGTGCTAAAGAAAACCTGCATTTTTCATGCATTTTTAAATCTTTACCTGTTTTGTGGTCCTGTGTGAAAACACAGTGTGTTTGCAAAAGTATGAACATGTGTACAAGAAACTCAGGGAGGGGGGAAAAGTCAGAGACAATTTGTCATTATTTACTGAAATCATCCGGCTTAAAATCCAGAAAGAGGTTAGGACACATCTACGCTGGTAGGCACAGGCAATCTGAAAGTCACTTTGCTAATCTCAACAGCACTATCTCACAAGACTCAAAGACACACTTCATCCAAGCTAATAGAAACTGCCTCTCTCCAGTTGCCCAGTGCAAATCTGGGTTATTAATAAAGGTCTCGTGTTCTGTCCTATGACTTCTATCCTTTTGAGTAAAACAGAATGAAACCTTGGTTGATATATGCAGAAATCCTAAGGTATTCAAGATTTATTTCAATTAGACCTTGAATTATATATCATGCTATTCCAAAAGTACCAGATTTCACAGATATTTGTGCAATATTAATGCAAAATCACTCACAGCAGCAACATAAACCTTAGTAATGTTTTACTGTTTTTCTTATCAACCATCACCAAATTCAAATACCTACCAGTGTCTAGGTCTGACTGCCACAGACACTTGACACTTAGGTCTTCAGCCTTTTGTCTACCTCAGGTGGAATTCTGTTAACACAGGCTGAGCTTTAGGTATCTTTTCAAGCATCAGAAGCTGAATCCAAACTGCTTCAGAGGAAATGATTGAATATGCCCCTAGAATATAAATATGAAGGTGCAGCAACTGCCTTTCCTTGGTTTTCAAAGTCTTTCCTTGCTGAAACATTTATTTATCTTTGATGTCAGCTTTCTGCCAGTGTTCAAGCTTGCTGGACAAACATGCTATATATAACAGGGTAAATGTTATCCTTCATCAAAACTAAAGGCTAGTTCAAATATGCTTCAACAGTAAAAACATGGACATATTAGCCTATTCTCAAGTTATCTCAAGTTTTCTTCAAAAATATTAACTTCAATTTAAAATATTTCATAAAAATTAATTTGTCTAATTATATTTGTCTCTAATATCTCCTCAGCAGAAATAAGGCTAATTAATTCCGTGCAGAGTATCTGAAAACATTTCTCTGACTTATATTAAACTCAGTATTCATTAAGTCTTTCTGAAATCCCAAAAATATTACTTGGTGCTCTCTGGTGCTGAAATCTGCAGAAATTAATAGGAATTGCTGCTTAACCCTTGAATGTGCAAATCTACACATTACTCATCAATAAATACAAAAACCAAAAAACTTCACACTCAAACAAAAAACAGACAGAAAACTATAAGAATATCTATTTGTCCAGTGTTTCCTAATCAAATACTCATATTTTTGCATCATTAAATATGCCACTGAGAAAAAGACAGCAGGTAAAATGTGCTTCTAAAAGCAGCTTAATGGTTTTGATCATGTAACAGTCTTATCTGGCTTTGATACAATCTTTGCTGTAATTTTTGTATTTACTTTTGGACTGCATCTCAGCAACTGCTTTAAAGTCAAATTTACTCTGAAAAAATGAAACATTTTAGAGGTAAGAAGCTCCATCTACTGGATATTTAGATGTATAATTCTAACTTTTCCTTTTTTTAATAATCTTATTACTTCCATCTTAATTAATGCTCTCCCTCTAATACAAATCTCCTTATTTTAAATTATTAAAAGTAAATAATTTGCCAATCATATTATTTACTCAACAGAAAAAAAAAAAGTATGGAACATCTGAGTTACTGCCTCACTTACTTTATTTTCTACTTGAATTTTATTTCTAGTCAACTTTATTTCACTCAAGCAATGTAATAAACCCCCAATTTAATAAAGTCTTTTAGACCAACAAGTAAATGAAATCTTAAATGTGTATTTGCAAGTCTTGATACTAACTTCTATATCAGATACAGCCAGATGGAATAAACAACATAACAATCATTCATATAGATTTTGCACCAAATGGCCCATTTTTCAATATTGTGAGGAGGAAACAGTGTAGAATTTTCCCCATTTATGCCTAAGTAGGTTCCAATCATTTTTCTGAAAGAAAGTTATTTTATTTAAATGAAGGGTGGTATCAATCTTTTCAGCTGCAGTCGTGTTATGAACAGCAGTTGCCAGAGGTCCACCATAAAAGTGCAGAGCAAGCACCAGTGCCAAAAGATGACAGCTTTGACATAGAATATGGGTAATAGTTGCTTTCTGCTCTGACTCAGTTTTCTATCACCTGTGCTGCAATATGTCATGTACAAATATTCAGACCACTGCAGAATCTACTTATAAGTCATGCCCTACATCATTTGTCAAAAGATAAACACCATTAGAAACATTTTTTAAATTAAAATTCAAGCTTAAAGGAAGGAAAATGTTTGCAAAGATTTACTCAACTATGATGAATATTATTTATGTTTATCAAAGTTTAACTTGGCTCCACTTAGCATTTCAGGCAGCTTATAAATTAACTAACATTATTTCTAGACTTTCTCTTCCTTTGCTTTATGTTTTCAGGTTTTTGGGTTTCTCTTTTGTATGATAAGAAGTGGAAATCATAGTCTTTGAAAATGTTAATGTGCTACTGAGCTGTACATTATCCTACTGTTCACTGTCAAGATCAAGCAGCAACTTTGCCTTTCATCCTACACCTGGCACTGTTTTATGTGTTTGCAAAGAAATATTTGCAGGGCGTTTTAGAAATAGTCAGCATCTTTAATTAATTGTCTTCACACAACATTTTAATAGAGTACAGATGTATCATTTTCTAGACTGGCCAACACAGAAACCTTAAATTTTAAAATCAGTAAAGTATTTCACACTGAGTCCAGATATAAAACAAAACAACCTATTTCTTTCGACAGGGAAATTAAAATGTCTTGCACTTAAAAAAAAAAAAAAAAAAAAAAAAAAAAAAAAAAACCAAANNCTTTCAAAAGGAAAAATAAAAAATTTTTCACTAAAAAAAAAAAAAAAAAAAAAAAAGAAAAAAAGAAACCACAAAAGAAGTGGGGAGAGGATTTTTCTTTGCAGATTGACACAGTCCCATGGCAAGGGATTTGCAGAAATGAAAGGGTGGAAGCACTTCATAGTTATCTTTCTTGTTGACTGCACTTCATCAAACACTTTGGATGAGCTCAGCAGAGAGATAAGGCATTGGCACACTCTTCTGGCTCTGTCAGGTGGCTGCATTGTACACACAGTGGTCTTAAAGTCAAGAAAGTATTATTGACTGGGGGGATACACATTTGTTGCTTTATCCTCTACCTCTCTTTCCTTGCTCAAATAGACAAGAAAGTGTCAGCCCCCTCCACATACATGCACTATTACACAGCCCAAAAATCCCACTGGAATACAAGGCAATTTTTTCCCAAAAATGCTTAGCAAATTGACTGCTACAATTTTTAGAGCTTGTGCTGGAAAGAAAGCATGCTCCTGAGCCATTAGCAGCTTTAAATAAGCCTTTTATGATTTGTCTCATATTTTTCTAAACCTCTATCCCTATAAGTACCAGAGAGAAGACATGCAGAACTTCCTTGTGTTCCAGTAAGTATTGCTATTTAATATCATTATTCCATACCATTCTTACTAAACTCTATTTGCATTTTGTCTGAACATACAAATGCACAGATCAGACATTTGAACAACTTTTGCTGCTTCATAACTGTTATAAAGCCTGTGAACAACTGTTATCAGCCAGTGAAGAACCTTCCCTTCTTAGAGTACCTTTTCTAAGTTCACCAAAACGCAGCCATTCAAACACTCAGACACAGATCATAGGTACATTTTTTAATTAGAATTCTTTCTGAAACAGAAGTTGAGGTGTTCCCTAAATAAAGAGGGAACTCATAGAGTTACCATAGAGCATGTAAGAGAAAAATCATGAAGGCTAGAATGCAAAACACAGAAATAAGGGAAAGACAGAAAATACTGGAAAATGAGCAAATTGAGATCAAAGAAAAAGTTACAAGGAGACAATAAAGAGGTTAAAAGACTGATATCTGAATAAAACCTTGCTTCCAAATAATCCTTTTTTTTTTTTTTCTCTTCTATTTAGATAGTTGGAAAAAAAAATCCAGAAGGAAAAAAAAAAAAGGACAAGAAACTGGAAAGACCAGGAGAGACACTTGAGTCACAGGCAGAGATGAGAAAAGCAACAGATAACAGGAAAAAGACTGAATTTGCAACTGCATGTAATAGAAAAATCTCAAACCATTCCGGGGTTAGCTTACTAAAGTCTGAGCAGCTACTGGTGTGGTGATTTAAAAAAATCTCTTTGAACTGTACTTTGAACTGAATAGGAACTTCTCTCATATTCAATCTCCTTATGAAAATGTAAATATAATGTCTTTATAGTATGGCAAGATCTACACTAAATAACTGTCTTGTATTTCTGTTAAAAGAAAGTTATTATCTCTACATTTTTGTCTGTGTGCAGGTATTGATGACATATATACACTTTACAAGAAAATTCAAGATGTTCTTCCCAAAACAGCAACAACGGTAATTTGAAAGTATTAGTGGAATCAAATTCTATTGAGGACAAGTTCAAAGTCTGAAACCCACAGGGCTGGACCTAAAATTTGAAATCTCTCTAAATGGGGGAATGAAAACTGTGTGTACTTTCAAAATTTTTTTTTTTTTTTTATTGCTTATATGAACCTACATATTGATAATATTTGGTGCTTATCAAAAGGAGAGTATGAGAAAATCCAAAGAGAGAAACTGAAGAGAGGCCCTTCTTCTTCTGAAGGCATATAAAAGCAGCAGTCATTTACAAAATCTGGGTCATATATCGCGCAAACTAACCCCCAAATCAAGCGTTACAAATCTAATAAATAGCTGATATAGGTTCAATGTTATACTACTGCCAAGATAATTAATGTTCTTTCAGCAGCATTAGAACTCTCCCCTTAATATTTCTCTCTGCTAGCAAGCACAGATTATGTACAATTAAAATCTTTTGATGCAGACCTTGATTTTAATGATGTTTGTCAACTTCCAGTTGAGAAAATTGGTCATTTTTGCCTTGGCTTGACATCAAATCCATTTTACATTAATTACTTTTCAAAAGCTGGTTTATTTTACTTTTTCTGGCCCACTGCCTCTGGGACTGTAGTGTCTGAAGAGTTGCTGCAGTGCTTCTGGCAGCATGAGGTCTCTCAGGGGAATAGTGGTTCCTTATTTAAAGAAAGAAACACCTACAATTATGCAACTTAATATGTCTTAAAATCAAACAAATGCACACAATTTACTGGATATTTTGAATTCTTTAAAAGCATGTTGTTAATGGTTGGTTTGTTTTCGTTTTGTTTTTTTTTAATGTGTTAGTTGGACAGTTAGGTTTTGGGGGTTTTTTGTTTTCCTGCATAGACTGAAGAAAAATCTTTACATTAAAATACTCACAGTCCTCCCTACGGAGAAGCTATAATTTGTGCTCAACTTTACACCAGATTCTGAATGCACCTTTACTTGCACTGGAGTTGCACAAGCATTTACTGTGCCAGTCATTCCACTGAAATCCATCCTGTTGAGCTCACCCCTAAAGTTAATAAAAAGTTGAAGTATATTAACTGGTGGTTCACATGAGAGCCTGCAAAGATGTCACATGGGATGCTAAGTAGTAGACAGAGTAGAAGCATTGGGCACTTTGACACTTTGTTTCAGCTGATTAAGAGGTTTGGGTTTGAAGTCAAAAAGTTATCTTGATTTGGAAGTGGGAATTTAGAAAGAAAAATAAGTTTTCCTGACCAACACAATAAGCCCAACAACAGTCCTTCTCAGGTCAAAGTAACAGCTGTGCCTTCAGCTTATTCATGAGAGTACTTACAAGTTAAGACATGCATCCATGGGAATTGCATAATTAAAATGGATTTTAATTGAACACAAAAGATCATGTGGACCTTGGGCTTTATGAATAGGAGTGTCTTATTTTGGTTTAGGTAAATCTATTTCCAAATGATTTCTGCTAAGCTGAAAAAATCAATTTATTTTATTGCGACTG
The DNA here is from genome assembly GCA_013397555.1 of Urocynchramus pylzowi. NCBI lineage: Eukaryota > Metazoa > Chordata > Aves > Passeriformes > Fringillidae > Urocynchramus > Urocynchramus pylzowi. The sequence continues at coordinate 38,003 of VZRH01006054.1, forward strand.
TTCACAAATATTTCCTATTGTTTATTGGTTAAACCATCTCAGCTTAAATTTATACCGTAAATCATATTGGCAAAACTTTCTCAGAAAAAAAAATCCAAACAAACCAAACCTGTCAGACCTAAACCTCCATGCTACAGCTTTCCATATGTGAGATCTGGTGAATTAATCCTTGATTTCTCCTAGCATTTTTCAGTCTTAGGTGTTGAGTCTGCAGGGTGCTAATGGGTAGAATCATCTTTTGTCTGTGAACACAGTAAGGCACTAATTTCAGAAAGGGCTTCCAGGTGCTACTGTAAAACAGATTAGTGTTATTAATATGTAATTCTTGCAGTATAATCATCCATATAAGCAGTGAAGTGTCTTCATTTTCTCACCTACTTTCAACATGTCTCTGAATGTGAAACGTTGCCACATAATTCTAAAGAACATGTTAATACTCATGATAATCAAAGAAGAAAATTCTAGAGGGATTAAATCATACTCGTTTTTACAGAATGAGAATGATAAAAGGTGCTCTTTCTACAGGAACACAGAGGTAGTCTAATGCTGAAAATCCTCAAATCCTTCTCAATCTCAGGTTAATTAAAATAAAACCTTTTTGATCATGCTAGCTAAACTAATAAGGAAATGTATCAGTTACTCAGAGTTACAGTATATGCTTTTACATTTCCACTGGAAAGCATAATACTAATGCTGAGGCTTACCTACACCAAATCAGAGGAGTATTTTGAGGTTTTCTGTGTAAGTCATTTATTTTAAAATGGAAATATGTCTCTCCCTAATACTAATACAGCTGATCTTATTCCAGACAATTCCTTTAAGATTTTCATCTTTTCAGTATTTCACATTTTTACAACTAAGTTTAATTAAATATATAAAAAAATCTTACGGCTATTTTTAAATTTTACATATTAACCATACCCTAAATACATTATTTAATGATTCTACTTTCTGAAATTATTTCAGTCATGACTGCTTCATTGATGTGTTAGCACTGAATAATAAAAAAAACAGAGACTTTTGGATTGTTAGCGATTACACAGTGATGCTGTTCTAAGGCCTAGGTACTGAAATATGACTTCAGCTTCAGATGCAAACAGAAAATACTGTGGGTCTCCTTTATTATTGGTGTCTACAACAAGTATGTGTGTGACATGATGCTTCTGATATTCTTCACATGGCTTATTTGCTGCTACACATGGCTTCTATAATCCTGAAACTAGTTTCCAGGAAAGCTAACTGTTTTATTTGTCTGTTTTAATTCCAATGAAAATTTTATTTAATTTTTTAAAATTTTCAATAAAATTCTTTGATGAACCTTTGATCTACTCTGAGTATTTATGTTGGTGTCATAACAAAACATGCTTGACAAGCTTAAGCAAAGGCTTCCTGTAATTCATTTAAAATCATACCTGCAACTCTGACTAAACTGGTATTTTAAAGACAGGGCAAAAAACAAAAGTATTTGAGAAATGGTTAAACATACTGCATTTAGATACAATGTTATGTAAGTTGCTAGCCAGAGGATATATACTATTTATGGCTTGTATAATCAATAAAAGAAAGCCTTTCTGCATACTCCTTGTCAGATTCACATGTTACCCCCAGAATGACCGTCATTAATATCTACCATGTCAGAAGGGGAAAAATTTTTCAGTGTTTGTGCTGTTTATAATACAATATGTCAATCAGTTTCATGGAGTGAAAGTGATAGAGTGGCTCTATTCATCATGCTGGTTTGACAAAATCACAGGATGCAAACAAATTTCTATTTTGTGACTCAACTATGATGAAATTTATTTTCTTCACAGAGTTCATGGGACAGCTGATTACATATATTGCAGCAACAGATTGTTCCACGTACATGTAAATGTGCTTTGACCACTAAATGAAGTAGGAGGTTTGACAGAGGATACTTCAACCAGGAAGAATGATGGGCTCTCATTAGTCACTATTGAGACAGCTGATTTTTCAAACCCAGCATGTTATAATAGTTTTTTAAGACATCATCTGGACATGGTCTTGATGTCAGCTAGCAAAGACTCACTCACAATTCATCACAGGTTGGAGAGCAAGGCTGACAAGGACCCAGGGGAGATACAATCAATGAGCCATAGACCAAGACTACTGGGAAGGAGGAAGTGGATGAGATACTTAGAATAATCTGATTAGCAGCTTCTCCTGTGGCTTGTGTGTATTATATATTGGACTTTAACTAACAATCCCTGTCAAATTTATAGACTTTCCCTCTTTCATCAGAGTTCTACAACCAAAAAGTTGCAGACACCTTTTTGCAGAGTTGCAAATATCTGTATAGAAAAAAGAATCTTTTAACCTTTAATCCCTAAATCAATCTGCTTGAAAAAGTTTGAACCTCAGCCACCTACTAACCACCCAGAAGGGCTGGAACGCTTCAGTGTGATGTTCACTCTGAATTCTGTATTATTGTATTTAAATTGCTTACCAGTTTATTGAAATAAGATTGTGTAGGCCTATCTGGTCTGTGATTAGTGATGATTTCCAAAAAAAGAGTAAGCGACTAAAATCAGCATCAAGGATGGAAATAGAAGGCTAATGCTGTGTGGCTAACAGAGAAAGCAAATATCATCAGACACCTTGAAGAAAGACCTTCTATCACAGAGAATTAGAGATATTTTCCAGTAATTCAAGTCTTTTATCTTTTTTAAATTTAATTTTGATTTTGAATAATCCACTTCATATAACTCTTAGAAAATTTTATGTACTTCATAGTTCCCTGTATGCTTCTCATCAGCTGAACCAGATTACAAAAGATATTGATCTCTGAATTTTCTTCAAATATCGATAATCAAATAAGAACATTTTCTAACTCTTATATTAGAATCCAGAAAAGTATATGAGCATGCAACATATTTTCATGCAGTGATACTGTTTGAGCAGAAGGCTGCAGTAGAAGATCAGGTTGAAGTGCCCCTGGAGATACACAGGTTTTGTTTGTGGATTTTTTTTTCTTACTTCATCTTTGCCAGTAAGATTAGCAGCTACCAGAAATATTGACAAAGAGCTTTGGTAGCACAGAAGCTCTTCTCACAGAATCCCATCATTAATTACAGATAGGATGATAATCTGCATCATAATGAAATTTTACTGAGATGCACTATAAAGAAAAATATTTAATTCATTCAGACAGATGTATTCTGTCTGACTTGGTGTTTGAAAAAATTAATCATGCATAATGTCTATTTTTAAAAATATTTATATGAAAAATATGTGTAGAATAAAAGTGTAGCATAACTTTAACTTGAAGATTCAGTTAATGATTGGCCATCATTAAAACAATTAGCTCACAATAAAGACCTGCAGAAGACAGCTTTTACTAAACAACTTTCCAAAAAGAGAAAAAATTTAGAAAAATATTTATAGTATGTGACATTTTTAGTAATCATCTGATATTTGAGAAAATGAGCATTTTCCTGAAATAAAAACCAGGCCCTACTTATTTTGTTTCCCCTGTTCATTTGATGTAACACATACAGTAGCCAGAGACCAGAATAGTTGCACTTCACTTGTATCTGTGTGGAAGTACAACTCCTACGACAAGAACAATTTAAAGCTCTTTCTTAAGAAGGATAATGAACTAATTGCAACATTGCCGCTAATAAAACCAATAATTTCTTCTTCAGTTTCACCTTTCATCAGATTATCTCAAAGACATTCTGAACCACTAACTGTGTGGGGCAGTGAAATTTATGCACTTTATAAGGGACATTATGCAGCTGAGAGGGATTAACCAAGTCTTTAATGGGCACACAGTGGGTAAGTAGCAGAACAGTTGTATTAATTGCAGTATGTTGCTCTCTTCCCTGAAAATTCCCTCAGTGCCAGGTTCTATACAGAAATAAAGGCTGGTTTAGGACGTTCAGAAAGATACAATATATCATGATGGAGTAGAGAGCCTCAGCTGGCTTTTAGTGAGCTGGAAGGTGTGCAGATACTTGTTACCACCTTCAAGCAGGTAAAGGTCAGGGCAACATCTGCATAACAGATTAGGAGCTACTCTATTTTCTTACCTGAACCAGAGCTTCTGGCATCAGCTGAAGTATTTCCAGCATTGCATTAGCTTTTAAAAACTGTAATTTTTAAAGCTGACATATTTAGTGTGGATGTGGCGTCAGTCTGAGTACTGTGTGCAGCTCTGGGTCCTCAGAATTTAAAAAGGCTCTTAAAGCACTTGAATGCATCCAGAGGAGGAAAACAGACCTGGTGAAAAAGCTGAAACAAATGTCCTCTGAGGACTGTCTGAGCACTTTGTGCTGGTCTATTTTTAAAGAAGGAGGCTAAGTGGCAACTTCATTGTCCTCTACAGCTTCCTGAGAAGTGCAAGTTGAGAGGGAGGTGCTGACCTCCTCTCCCTGGTATCCAGTGACAGGACATGTGGGAACGGTTCAAAATTGCAGAAGGGAAAGGTCAGATTTGACATTAAGAAGCATTTCTTTACCAAGGGGGTGGTCAACCAGCAGAAAAGGCTTCCAAGACTTTTAGGCAGTTCTGAAGAGTTTAGGCAGTTGGATTAGATGATCATTGTAGGTTCCTTCCAACTCAACAGTTCTGTCTAGTCTAGCCTAGCCTAGCCTATCTAATCTAATCTAATTAATTCTAATGTTGCACATTATTGAGAGGTTTCACTTAGCAAACATATCATATAGAAAATGTTCTTAAATATTTTACAGTGCTTAGTTGAACAAATAGTTAGTGCAGTATTTTCCCTGAAAGTATTTTCCTTTAGAAAACAAAGAATTTTAAAAGTGAAGTTGCTTTACCAGAACAAGCTAATTTCAATGGAGGCTTCTAACTCATGCTAAACTGACTTTTTATTCTTTTCACACTCAAAATTTTCCTGGTCTAAGCTACAGATCTCTGAGCAGCTCACCTTACTCACAATGAAGAAAGATGCATGAGAGATCCTAGAAGAAATTGATGTTTTTAAATTTCTCTTTCTTAGGAAGTTACTCTATATTATTTTTTGTTCTAACTGGGAAAAAATATCAAACATAGTACTTCAAGGAAAAAAAAAATAAAAAAAGAGATGATCTAAGTATCATGAATACTTTTAAATGACAAAAAAGCCCAAAAACCTATGGTGGGGTTTCTTGCTTGTTTGCTTCCTTATATCTTCCATATTTGCATTATTTGGAAAAAAAAAAAAAAAAAA
>VZRH01006054.1:43202-107512 GCA_013397555.1 Urocynchramus pylzowi
AAAAAAAAAAAAAAAAAAAAAAAAAAAGGGGAAAAAAAGAGCAAAAAAACCTAATAGGGATTATTAGGAATGTAGTGGAGCATAAACCTGCATAAACTACCACTATAAACCCATCATGTGGTCACAGCATGGATACTGAGTGCAGGGCTGGCTCCCCTGGCACAGGAAGGATGTAGCTGCACTGGAGCAGAAACAGAGAAGAGCAACTGTACTGGTTTATGTACAATTGCAAAGAGGAGAACTCTAAGTGGACAAAGGGCAGCCAAAGAGGCATATTATTTTTATTAAGAGAATTCTAACTGACTTGGAAAAAGTGAATATCAAATTATTGTTCGCAGCTATTTTCTGGAGTAATAACTAGTGAGTATTAGATTACATAAAGGTACTTTGTCCACAAAAGAAATGTACATTTAAACTTTTAAGTCATCTTTAGATGGTATTTCAAGTATTTCAGGGCTGATTAGACTAAATTTTGGAAGAAAACTGCATTGAGTAGCATTAAATACGAAGGCAACTTTTGTGGCTACAGATTACAAAAATTCCAAAATACTTTGAGACACAAACAGTGCAAAACTGTGTAAGTGTTTAGGAAACACTACTCTACACAGTGCCTGCTGCTGCACAGTGTAAAGGCAACCAGTTAAGAATTTGGTCCAGTTCAGCCATTTTTAATCCTTTACTGTCATATGCACAGGGAATTATTTATGGACAAGTGGTTAGGACAACAGTTTTAAGACCCAAGGTCTCCTGAGCATATTACTTATCTGCATATCCAGATTTCCTCTCAGACTGAGAAACCTAACTGTCCACTGTCTACCTATGTCCTCCATCCATAAAATGAGTATTTTTTCTGCATTATTAGCCTTTAAAATATAAAATACATTTAAAATATAAAAATAAATTTTAAAATATATTTAAAATATAAAATACATTTATATTTTATGAATAACTATCATGATACAGAACCTTACAGGTCTCCAAAAATCCCAATTGAAGAGGAAAAAAAATCTCGTGTAAAGTATTCAAGTCTACATAATCCTGTAATTTATAAACTTTGGACAGTAAGCACATCTAACTAAGCAACAGCACATACTTCATTTTACTCCTACACTTAGATTCCATCTTTCTTTCTGTCACTGGAGGAAACAGTAAAGCATTTCATGAGACTTCTTTAACAGGGACAAAAGAACTGGGGAAAAAAGAAGTGTTTTCTCTGACATTCCTGCCTCTGCCTCTTGTGTTTCCAATGCAATACTGTTAGGACTAGCACACATGGGAAGAAGTAAAATTAACAGAACAGTTGCTTGCACTCACTCCAGCACATAATCTGTCATTTATTTCAGAATTCCAATAAGTCTAGCAGTAAAACAAATATGTTCTTGCTGTGGTTTTTTTCATCCTTCCTCTCCACCTGTTTGTTATGCTTTTGATTCTGGCTTGCCTTTCTGATTAGGTTGTGAGTTCCCTGAGAAATCTTCCTACAATATCCAACCTAGGCCTCCTCAAGGGCATATTTCCTTCATAGAATATTGCTTCCTGTGTCCATAACTTCTGTTCTAAATGGGTGACAGAGTCACATCTAAACCAGCAGCAGCTACTGAAGACAGTTAGCCCCTAAATGTTTGTTTCTTGGCAATGAAGTGGTATTCCTGTCCAGAATAAAGAAGGGTGTGAGGAACTCTGTAGACTTTGATGAAATACTTGAGCACAGGGTGTCAAACAAAGGTGCAAAGACAATTGCTATTCAACAATGAACTGTTAAGGTTCACAGATTTTAACAGGTCTCAGCAGGCTAGGTTCTTCTTAGAGTGCAGTGAAAGATATGAAAAATAATTAAAGCTTTGAATACTAAAATACAAGATATTTTAGTAATCATTTTGACAATGTCTTTTGATTTATTTCCCTCACTATTACTGAGAAATTGCCAAGGGAAAAACAGTTTGGTGGTATACTAGAGGTAAAGAAGAAAACAACTGTCCTATTTAAGGCAAAGTAAGATGAAATGAACTGGATTTGTGGTGAAAAAACAAACAAACAAACAAACAGTTACTGTGAAGAAAAATATACAAGTGCAGGAAACAAAATAAAAAGCAAATCACCATTTGTGACTGTGATGCTCACTGCTGTTTGTAACCTTGCTGCTTTTGAGAGGCAGCCACCAGCCTCTTCTCACTTCAGCAGCCATAAGCAAAATTGCATCCATGTCAGGCTGCTTGTGATGGAATGCATAGCTGTTTTGTGGTCACAGTTCACAGTAATTTTGACTGAATGTATTATATGCAATTAAACAGAAGACAAATAAATAGGAAAGAAGGAAAATATGGGAAGGTTGAAAAAAGGTGGTAAGACTGGAAATAGACAGGAGAGGTTCCATGTTCAACTCATGGATCTGAGATTTAGCCAGCATCATTTCAGCATATCAGCCAGACCCTTCCTCATGATTTATCTAATGATTCTTCCTGGAATGGTATACAGAAGGTGTGATCCCTCATTTGATCCCCCAGAGGGAGGTGGATGTGACAGCTGGGATTTGAAAGCTTGTTTATTGTTGTTTCTAAGAAGCTTTTTTAGTGGTAGCAGTTTCAAATTAGGGGCATCCAAATTGCCAGAGGATTTCTTTCTTTATTAGTTAAGTCTATATCTGGGACATAAACCATGGCCTGTTGATTTCCATCTTCACACTTGTTTTGTTTATTATGATTGCGATTTTAGTTATTTTTTCTTGGATTCATCTATTTTCAACTATTTAATTCTTCCTTTTTTCAATGTAGCATATTAGAAACCCAGGTGGAACTTTTTTATTTGGAGAACTTGTAACATAGGCAGATGCACAATATCACAAGATGGAATAAAAAAAAGAAGAAAGAAACACAAAGTTTATAGAAGAAGAGTAGGCACTAATAAATGCCTACTGCATATTCATCTGACATTTCCAAAAAATCTGACTTTGAAACAATGAGCTACTGCTTTGGTGCAAAACCTCTCCCTTAATTCTTTTCAAAAACCAGCAGGCTGGAGGATGACATCAGTTAAGCTTTTTGTTTCCTGGAGTTCTGTGAAACTACTGACCATTATCTCTGATGCCTCTGTCAGGAAAATTGTTAGAAACTATAATAAGAAACAGAATTCAGTTTTAGGTACTATACACTGAGAATCAGTCAACATGTTTTTTGTAAGACACATCAAAGACATCAAAGACCTGATGGAGTTCCTTGAAAAAGCTAGTACATGAATAAGGGAAAGGCACTTGCTACAGTCTGCTTGGACTTCCTAGTGGCTTTCAACATGATTAACCATCAATAATTCTTGAAGAAGCAAAATGGCCAAGGAATAACAAGATTTCACAGGGATTAAACAGGTTGAAAGATAAAAGTCACAGAAAAAATTATAATTTTCCTTGACACAGGAAAGACATCGGTGGAATCACATGAGGTGTGCTCAATAGTAAGTTCATAACTGATATGGAACAATCAGGGAAGTAGCAAAGGCTGTTAGCATATAACACCAATCACAATAGAGCAGGCAAATGCTGATTGCAAAGAATTGCAATAATGACATTCATGGTACTTTATGGACAAAAATAGGAGGTCAAAATTCACTATTGATATTGTGCAACACACTGGAGAAAAGAAAAAGCAAAAGCCAATCTTAGCCTGATATGTGCAATGATGTGCTCAGAGCTTCACACTGAAGCTCAGAGCTTCATATGAAGCAAGAGAATGTACCTGGAGTTATACAGTGAAATGACAAGAAAACCTAAGTTCAATACTGGTGAAAATATGTAATGTTACAAGCTATTAGAAATTTAGAAAAACAAAAGGAAAATGAAGAGAAAATATCATTTTACCACTGTGCAGATCCATCATACATCAAATCTTGAAAATTATGTGTGGCAGTCCTCTCAGAGGACAAATGGTTAGAAATTATGAGAAAAGTTATTAACAGTTCATATAAAAAAAAAACTGGATACATGGGGTTTCTTGAGCCTGCAAGATACAGGACTGAGCGAGAAATTGTGTGGGAATACTAAATTATAAATAGAGAGGTTGAATATAAATGCAGTGTTCACTGTGTTTCCAAACACAGGTATTAGGAGTCAGCACACATAACAGGTACACAGTCCAAAACAAAGGGAAGTCAATATATATTTAGGATGTGGAACTCAGTCCCAGATCATGTAGTAGAAGCTGACAGTCTGGGTTCAAAACTGGAGTAGACAAACCAACAGAAATAAAAACCACATAGGACTCTTGATTACAGAGGATAAACATCTAAAAGCATCTGAGACCTCAATAGAATATGAAACACTACTTTATATATATATATATATGAACCTTCTAATGGCCACTATTGAAAGCAGGATTTGAAGAGATGGAGCTGTGCTCTGCCTCACCAGGGCTTCCTGCTTCCTGAACCTTTGTCTGCACTATTGACTAAAGGTTAATAAAAGTGTTCAGCAAGACTCCAGGAACAGTATTACACTGAGCAAGATTGTTTCAGAGACTTACACTGCAGTTTGCTCTTGTTACTGTAAGGATAACTTCATATAGTTTGATGAGATCACACCCTCTCTTATCTCAGTTGGTAAAGGCTACACAAGGATGAATGAAAGGCATGCAGAAGACATCAACAGGTCCTGTGAAGTAATTTCAAAAGCATTTATCCAGCATGTTCAGCATCAATGGTTGTACTGTCATTCACTTTTTGCTGGCTATAATATGATAATGAATACTAATATATAGATGTTATTATTATTCCAAGCAGTATATCTATAAAAAATACCCCAAGGAGTTTTTTCTAGATACGTACACATTTTTTTGGGACTTGATTCAGTTCTCAAAATGCTCTTGATCTGTTCAGAACAGCATTTCACCTGCTTACTTTTTCTCTAACTGCCAAGTCAAGGCATTTAATGCAAAGAAATTTCCTAATTTTCCCATTCATACTCCCCCCCTTAAAAACTTTGCTTTCAAACCCACTCAGGGCCCCACCTGAGATATGGATTTTGAATCATAAAACCCAGAAGATAGAGAAAATTCATTGGTATCTGTAGTTGTAGCACTTCAATAAGGGTCTTTTTTGAAGTTTACTTATGTAAAGACATCTCATAGATGGCAAACATCTTATTAGAGTTATTAGGTAAGTTTCTTTAGAAAAAATTTTATATGAATATAAAAGGATTTATAATACCTTCAACTTACATTAACAATATTTCTCTTTTATCACATTGTAAGTATTGGTTCCATGCACATGGTTGATTGTGTGAAGCTAACTATCTTTTATTGTCACTTGTGATAGAGTAAGTGTTCTGAATGATCAACTTACTGAGCTGTATGCATGTCACTGTAGCTATATTTATAAAGACTTATTCTAGAAAAAAAATGGATACTGATTTTATAGTGCTCTTCTATACATATTTCTGGTTTGTTTTTAAAGCAAGATCATTTCTCCTAGATTGGGAGATTGAAAAAATAAATTATTTAGCATATAATTTGTTACTACCAATCTATTCACTGTGCAGAGCTGTAAATGTTTTTTGTAAGTAATCACCAATACAGCAATTATTCAGGAGACAAATAGTCAATATTTTTAAAGTGAAGGCACACAGAGTTATTAAGTGAATTTATCCTTACCCTAAATGTCCACAAAAAGAAAATATGTTGAGAAATGTATAAAGTAATTTGTAGAGAATATATATATAGTATCTTTTAAAAATCTCTGAGACATCAACATAATCTAAGAAAGAAATGAGTGCTGCTGTTCTACTATTAATATAAATAATTCTGCCTTTTTATACTTGTAATTACACTACAGTATAAATAAATTTTGTATAGAAAACCTCAAGTACACAGTGAACTTTATATATAGAAAGCTACAAATCATTTTCATTGCTTAAGTGTCAGAAAATCCCTGAACATTGTAAATAAAAACCAAAAGTGCTTGTTTCTAGTCCATACATATTAATTTTTAACTTGGATATCCAGAAGCAAGAAAACAAGATGAACTGACTTTTGTGAAACTTGAGAAACATATGAGCATAATTTTATGACTTTGAAAATACTGCAAAACTCAAGAATGGCTTATCCTAAATCTTAGGCTGTCAATGTCTAAATGACTCCATAAAAGTAAAGTTTTCCAGCAGGTAGGTTCTACATACAGCATTCAATTCTAGCAATTCTTTAGTCATTTTTATGGCTACATACCCTTGGAATATTAGGATGATTTTTTGGTTTTTAGTTAACTATATACAACCAATAGGTAATATTGAACACTGAAATATTCATTGGATAGGGCATGAGACATTTGTTTGCAGCACTGTTTCACCATTGATATCCCTGGTCTGGTTTTGAAACTGCATTTGTGTTCTGCTGCTACAGCATGAGAGCTATGGTAAACTGGTGTTCAGAAATTCAAATTATCCTGTAGGACCTATTAGCATAGAAAGTCTTGCTGTGTAAAAGTTTTCAAAGTAAAGAAATCAATGAAAGACAAACCCCACTCCATTAAAAAACAGTAAGAAAACTGAGGAATCATTCTTTCACATGGAATTGGAAGATGTGCTGACTGAAATACTCAAGTTTTAGTAACTCAGCCTGAAAAAGAAGAGAGGTATTCAAAATGCAGGTGAAAAAACACTACTTGTAATTTTTGTGAAGGAAACTGAACACCAATATCATGTTTACATACCTTCCAGATAAATTAAGGAAGACCAAGGCAGTGCAATGTGCAGAAGCCAGGATGGAGAGTGACAGTTTTATCTCTTCGACACATACACACAAAACACACAAGGAAGGCAATGCTAAGTCTCAAAACTTAAAAGAAAAGCCCATAAATCTGCCTATACTCTTATCTGAGCTCAGAAAAAACTACTTCTACTGCTTCTTTGTTTTGTTAATACACAACCAATTTGACCTTTGAAAGCATGTATTACAAGGAAAAATGACTCAGTCCATAATCCTAATAATAGTAATCGCCAGATTTTCCAGAAAAACAAATGCAATGAAAAATTAATACATTCTTCCTCTGATCACTGAGCAAATTACAGTAAATGGAAAATCATTTCAGATTAATAGCAATTGTACAGAAACAAAATGCTGTTCTAAATCTACACTTTTTCTCCCTATTCAATATTTCTCTCCTCTGAAAAGAAAAACAAACAAAAAAGACAGTAATATATAAGAGTTTAGCCATAATGAGTTCCACATTCTTATAAATTAAGTATTGTTCAGAAGAGGCTCGATTACAACAAGGCATCCTGCTTTGCTAGAGGCTGTATATGTTCCCAGTAGAAATCTTTACACTTTGCAAGGTGAGTATAAGAGGTACTAGTTCTACAAGACCTATGTGTGAGCAAAAATGTGCAATCACAAACAACACAAATCTAAGAATTTCCAAGCCATTAAAATTTCTTTTTCTGTGTAAATCCAGCATAGTTAAATCTCTGTAGTGATCCTGACTGTAAGACCATTATGCAGAAAGCAATAGAGACCCCCACAACAGCTTACATGAACAATCCTCATGGCTTCTGCTGTGCTGTACAAATCCTGTGTCACTGGGATAAGCCTTTTAGAACTTGTTGCCCTGGTGTTCAGTGTAAAATGGAAAGTTGTGATTATGTCCTGATGTTGGTAACTGTGGGGTTTTTTTTATTATTACAAACTAACAAAAGGAATTTGAAAGAATACTAGTGAGAAAGAGCTGTCTCAGGGAGACTGCTGTCCACAAAGTCCTTCATTCTGCCTTCTCCCAGCAGCTGATTTCATTTGCACTAACAAGAAAAACCCTGTTATTTCGTCTCTGTGAGAGAATTTCCAGATCAAGCACAGAAATGATTGGTAGGGCCTTGCTGTGCTTCCCTTAGCTACAGAAACTAACCAAGGAAAGATCCAGGTCTACAGGGAAGTGATTTCATTATCTGGAATCTATGAACTTCTACCAGCAGGAAATGAAGGAAGATGACCTTTTTTACCCTGAAGCTGAAGTGCTGTGCATTTGGAAGTAAAGGGTGTAGCCACAAATAAGTGCCAACTGTTAGTACACTGAAATTGGCTGTACAGCCCAAACCTGGACAGCTTTGTGTGCATCTGGTGTAGTGGACTCCCGCAATCAAATATGCATAAATAAATGTTCATAAACTTTGAAAACTGTAAGTTTTCCAAATATTCTTAAGTAAAACCCAACTGATCCATATCTATCTTCTGAGCACTCTCTTTAGATTTCTTGTTTCCAATGTAAATATACCATTTATGTTAAGCAAGGGATATAGGCAGAAAAACTCATCACACAAGGGAAAAAAACCATAACCCAAAACAAAACCAACCCCACAGACTTTTGTATGTCTGCCACTATAGTAACAAGCAGGCTGTCTTTGAAAAGCAGCATTTGACAACATAACAAATTCATATGTGAGTCATTCATGGTTACATCCTCCATTATGAAGAGGTTTGTAACACATTTAGGAGCCCGTAACAATAAAGACTGCCTGAGAAACCTTCAGCTAATGTTAGTCACCTGCCTCAGTCATTATTTTATAAAGACACAAATATCTCCATAAGGCAAATTTCTCCATCTCTGGTCAAACCTGCACTTGGTGTTCCTGGTGTTGCTGAGCAGATCTCAACACATTATTCTTACACTGACACATCCTTGTGTGTTTGAAAGGAGGGCACTTGGCAACACCTTTGTCCTACTTTGCTCTGCTTCATTTATTTTTCGATCTGGAATTCCTCTGGCCATGCTTATTAGTGCCAGTCAGCGTAGCCCCATTATTTCAAAGGAACTGCCAACTACACTACAAACAAAGCCTTTCCTGAGACAGAAACTTGCTTCTTCTAGCCAAGCTTGATTTTATTTCATTAATGTGCTAGTTCATGTTCTGCCTAGATATCTATTTGCAAACTTACCAGAAAGAGCTATTTTTATCCCTAAAACATGGGCTCTCAAATCATACACTCACTCATCCAGACTTTGGCATCTCAATGGATAAGGCAGAGATATGAGTTCACATAACTCATTTTTTATTGAATTTGGTTGAAGATATCTAGTGAGACAGCTGCATAGGTTGCTGCCTTTATCATTATACATCTCCAGAAGGGTTGTGGGGTTTTTTTGTTTTATTTGGCAAAGAAAAATATGAAAAGAAACAATAATTTATATCTGTCATAGCATTTCAGAAGCTTGTTTCTTCTGCACCCCTCATCCTGTAGCTAATAACTTCTATTCTAAATAGGAAACCAGGATACCAAGGAGAGCACTAGACTGCTTATCAGGAAATAGGTTTAAATGCAGTCTAAACACAAATGAAAACTTTTTTCTTTTTTTTTTTCAGTAAGTATTTAATCTAGGTCTCTGTGGCCTTTGGCAAGGACAAAACAGCTAGGAGATATCTTCTGCCCTTTAGCCACTTGACATTAAGATGCAGACAAAATAAAAACCAAGGCCCAAGATGATGGGGGAAATTTTGCTTTCGAGATTGGTGAATAAGATTTAAGTTTAACTCAGTCCAAAATGTCAAGAAGCCTTATTTCTTATCATGGCAAAAAAAAAAAAAAAAAATACAAGAAAAGCACTTTGAGTCAAATAGAACATTTTGTTTCATTTTGACCTATTGAGAAAAAGAATATGATTGTGTAACCTGAGCTGATATCCCCTCTTTGCAGGCTGATTCTTTCATCCATCCACAGAATCACAGCTTGAGTTGGCAAAGTGCAAGGGGAATTTTAAGTCCTACTGAAGCAGAATATTATCTGAAAAGGTACAGTGCATGATATTTCATCTGGTAAGGATCCATTTTCATATTGAAATAAGTGGAATAGTGCCTATTTTAATAATGAACAATGGCCATGCTCTGGCCCAAATAAGAACAAGTAAATTAAGTGTCAGAGAAATGCCTGGCCTCTCAGGAAATTTCAGATGTAAGATTGCATATGAAAATTCACCTCTTCTGTTAAAAATCAGTTCTCTGTGAGCTTCATCTTTACATTAAGAAAAATTACAATGAAATCTCAGGGATGCCTACATCCCACAGGTTTTTACCCCTGTCTTGCATTCATGCACCTGTGGCTAACAACATTTAGCTGGTTCAGTTACCTATCTAGCTAAACAGTCACCATGCATGCAAAAGATAGAGACTGAGGAAGAAAACAAAGCAAAGCCAAAACTTATTCCTCCAAGCCTGGCTATTAATCAGGTTAGCTATTAATCAGGTCATTAGAATGTAAGGGTTAATAAAGGCAACAGAAACATGGACTCCATATCTTTGGAGAAGAATTTTGTACCCCGTTGCACCTTATTTTACTTTTTATTTTAAATCAATCAATTGGCCAGCTGATAAATGTTGTCCCTTTCTGACTGGAATGATTGCAAGGAACAATACCATCCATATAAAAAACCTTGATCTATTCCAAAGAATTACATCTCTCAGTGTAATGCAAGTCACACTGGATTTTTCCTCCAAGCCTACTGCCAGCACTGCATTGCTATTTGTTCCTGGGCTTCAGACATGTTTTATTCTAATAGTGTTTTTAACTAGCTGTTGTTTAAAAAAGCAGTTTACAAATAAAACTATTTCACAAAACAATGAATCTCAGTAATGAAATACCATATTTATACAATCCATTTTTTAATTTAAAGAAACTGAATGGGTTCTGTAACACTAAGAAGCTAGACGTATGCAGGGGAATAGATACTGTAATCACTCATTAATTTTGAATAAATATTTGAGTTACAATATTGAACTGGTCTGTATTTTAATTGCAATTGATTGATTTTATTTCTGCAGATCACAAGCTTGTTGCATTTAATTCTACAAAGTCCCACATGGATGCACCAGTATATTTTTACTTGCATTTTCTTTATTGTTTTCTTCCTACATAAGGGGAGGAAAAAGGAGAGAAAAGAAAAAAAGGAGAAGGACAAAAAGGCTGCCTGATAATGAAAAATACTGCAAACTGGGAATAAAGCAGGAATAGGAAAAAAGAGTAGACAGCATGTGGAATGTGAAACAATGTGAAAATAATAAAAACAGTGATAAGAATAATACCATGCCTTGAAAAATAACAAAGAGCAAAATCATAGGGGGAAAAAAAGATAGATGAGCCTAAGGAAAGAAACACTCCTATTTCATGACAGATTTCTTACATTCAAACAGTCAGGTTTGTTCTGTAGTGATACAAGTGTGTGAAAGATTTCTTGCTATTCTTTCCCACCTCCCTCCAAAATGCACTTTAAGTGAGGAAAGAGCTACTGACTTGCACATTATGTCACTGGCCTTGCAGAAAGGTTTTGATGTTCAAGTCCTTCCTCTGGATAGTTAGAATGGGACAATATATGCACATACTGTGCTAGGTTGTAGGACAAACCTCTGTGCAAGTGCTTTCTTTTTTCCCCTTTGGAGCAGTAATTACTAAATAAGTTTACCTGAGGCGCACATTCCAAAAAATCCTCTTACAGAACTCTTGTGAGAGTTGTAGATGATAAGTTGTCCAGTGATAAATTTTCTTTCTGCAACCTTTTATCCTTTCTTCCTGCTTTTTACTCCCCTTCCCTTTCTCTGAGAATCATTCCCTATTCATTAAGACTGGCAAGCTGCTAAAAGCAATGTATTTTGATGAGGCTACAAGTTTTGGATGAAAAAGCAAAATTACTTGGAAATGATTTGACTAACCTCTTCTGAGGCCAGGAACATTATGACTGAAGGTCCCCTGAGGGACACAGAAACTGGAGCCCTGGCTGCTCCCTGGGGACTCTTCTTGTGATTTTCACAAAGATATAAAGATGGTTAGCAGTGACCAAAAATGTCAGGGTTTCTTACCTTATTGCAAGGAGTAATGGGAATTCCTTGTTGTGGAAGCAACTTTATTTTCAAAAGGGAGTTTCTTCTTAATATTTCTGCCTTGTGAAATCTGGAAATTTTTAGTTGTGATACTAATAGGATTTAAACATTGGGAAAAAGACTCAGCCCCCACTAAGTGAAATGTCTGCCTTTTTCTTCTAATTCTATCACCATTTTCAGAGACTGTGGCAACTCTTACACAGAGAAGAATCCCTTGAGATTATTTGGATTCTGAAAACAAGTTCTGTCATGAAATGTGCAAACATTTAATTCTCTGTTTGCAAAACAGAAGGACAAAAGGGACTAACTATCCTCTTGTCTTTCAGAAATAATAGGATACAAATATTTATACACACATACAGTCTCTGAAAAGCTCACCTGAATGACACTGAAACATTAAGCATAACCAGTTTTCTGCTTTCCTTACATCTGGAACAAATTTGTTTATTCCGTGCATAATTCCAAAGAGATCTTCACATGGTGATGCTCTCTGCATAGCGTATACCAGCCTAGTGTTCTGCTCACCTTAGCAGAACTCCTTACTTTGCTGTGTCTAATGCTACCATTTATTAGAAGTATGCAAATGGGTGCATAGCTAATGCTGAACATGAGCCACGGTACCTTTCTGAAACTCAATTTAAGTGTACTGCACACAGTCTCACTGTAATTCAACTTTTCTGAAAGCTGGCCAGGCCTGTGGAAAAATGTCAGGCTTCTTTCAACATGATATTTTGCTTACACTGAAAATGTGTAGTTCCCTGGACTAAGAAAGGAAAGAACTGGGAGAAGAGATAGTCAGCATAAGTTCCAATGCTTTTCCTAGTGACACCTGAAAGTGTCTCTAGGAAAAAAAGTTCTCTAAAAAATCTAAAAGAGAGTGGGTCATGAAAATTTTAGGTCTATCAGACAAATTGTTCTGTTTCATGAAGTCATCATGAAATAATCTGAATAAATTCCCCTATTTAAAGTCCCTAAGCTTTTCTGACAAGGATGGACTGAAAGAAACATTCATCAGGTAATTATATGCTGTACAATTTAATTAATTCCAATATAAATATGAAAAATAAGCACTATTTCACTTTTTTATATAACTCAGTTTTTTTAATGCCATGGAAGGATTTTTTCTCACATAGATAATCAATTAAAACATATTAATTTATATTATATTATAGGTGTATTTTATTTTTAGTATAAAGTTATCCATGTATACATACACCGATCTGTTAAAAAAAATCCCTATAAGCAAGCATTTAAAGAAGGGAAGCAAGGGGAGGGGGAAGTGAGGGATGTCTGTATCATGGATTATTTGCTTATATTATTTTTAAAATAATTTGTCTGCATAAGAAACATCACCCAGTTTGGGCTGTTCTACATATCAACTCTTCAGAAAAAAAGTGTAATATCTGTAGTAGAGTATTAATGCCTATTCCAATTTTACTTCCGACATAATTTTGTTTGATTTTATAACTGGACTAAAAAACCTAGAATTCACAATTTCACAATAAATTGAATATGAAATAACGTTATTTAAGACTATTCAGCATACTAATAACACTATCAGTGTAATAAAACAAATACGACACACTTAAAGAGGATTATTTTCTGTTCATCATGTTACAAAATAGGCAAGGATTCATTCCTGGTCACTTAATGATTTTCTTTTCCCCTATGGTCTATTAGTATTGCAGGATTTCTGAGACAGAGGAAAAATTATGCATGTTAGTTCCACAGCACATCTCAGAGGAAAAGTTTCCTCATTACATTGCTGAAATGATTTCTTGCCTATCAACCAATTCTTTTCTAAAGTATATAGTGTGCCACCATCTCACTTTAGCTTTAATTGTACTCATGGGAGAGTACACATTAGTGTCACCAAGTTTAATAAGGGACCTCTGATACCCTTTAGCTGCCTTTCCTTCTACCAGTGCTTCCTCTGCTTTTCATTCAGGCAGGATAAAATCAGTTTCATTGAGATCTGTATTTTAATGACAAATCAAAGTAGCCTAACAGGAAGGTCCAAACATACAACTAAGTTGTTTTAGTGCATGGGTTAGTCACAGGCTAAGTAGAAAGTGATAATGTTGTTTTCTGGATTATCCCTTTCTTATATAGGGTACTTTCCTGCAGGGCTAACTTCAGTTTGGGCAAGAAACAAATATGGACAGAAGTATTATTTTACAGTAAATTCTTTCTTTATAAACTCCAGCCCTGTTTATTTACTTTAATGAAGAGGAACTATATGGATGAAAGAGCATAAATCTTCCAGCAGTCAAAAGTGCACTACCTTGGCACTATAATGAAAGCAGTAAACCTAAATTTAGTACCATGACTTTCTTGACAAGAAAAAAAACCAGAACAAACCAACCAAAAAACCCCAAACAAACAAAACAAAACAAAGCAAAAACAAAACAAAAACCAGCAAAAAACAACCAACCAACCAAACAAAAAAAAAGCAGTTAAAGAAAAAAATCCCCAATGACCACACCACTACTTGAAACAGTTACAATATTGGAGAATTACTCCCTAATATATTCTTAGCTCACCAACAGTGCAAAAAGGAGGCTACAAAGACATGCATTTTAAATCTTTATTTTCTCCAGAAGCAGAAAAAAAAAAGAAACTTTTTCCTTAACTGTGAGAGGTATTTCTGAGCAGCGAGATCTCCCCTTCCATCTTGCTTCTGAAGCTAGGCCTTAAACACCTGCAAAACTCTGTGATGATTGATCAGGCCCCTTTTTTAAAATAGTTCCAATTTCAGACTTCTGAGAGATGTGGGGGTCAACATTTTTATTTTCTCAGAGATCTCAGCTCATCTCCTCATTCTTGATGATTTGGATTAAGGTCAATTTATAAAAAGCAAAGGCAGTGACCATGAATAAAGCTACTCTTAATGAAGCTGAAGCACTTACTGAAGCTACCCTGCCTTCTTTCAGAAACTATTCTTAAGCTAAAGCTCCCACCCTTGCTCCCTGTTTGCATCACAGTCAGTCTTGTGCCTGACTATTTACCTTGCTGATCCAGAGCCTGTCCTGCAGATGGAGGACCTCATTACTCTGGATTTGCCAGCTGATCACTGCACAGTGGTTAACCTTTGTTGCTGTTTGCAGATCTAATCTCAACCTGATGACTCAGTTTTCTGTCTTGACCTGGATTATATCTTGTCCATATGGACCTTCTTGTCTTGCTCAGGCAGGGCAGGATGGGACCCTTGCTGGTGCCACCACTGCTGGTGCTGCTGATGGCACCACGATGGACCCCTGGGTCCCCTTCCCTTAGGGAATTATTTGCCCTTGCTGTTATCAACATGGACTATACTCTATTTGAGATTACACACATTTCACACAAACACCCCACCACCCCCCTCCAAAGCTACTTATGCATCAAGACATAAAATGCTTCGGACCAAGTTTGTTTCAGTTTGTTTCAGAAAATTTCAAGCAGTAGAGACAATATTCTAATCTTTTTTTTTAGCCTTGCTTTAGCTCAGTGTTAGTATTCTCTTTAAAACAGATTCTCCTTCAACCAGAGCTGATAAAAGTTCTACAGTTCTAAATGTTTTTCTTAAAAGTCTTTGGAGACATTAGGTCTAGTATTACACACATTGAGTGAGTATCTGTTCAGGTGAAACATATGAAAACTATGATAATAGTGGGAGAAGGCTTGAAGTCTCTAAAGGAAACACTATCTTTCTTTCATATATATATATATTTTTCAGTGTGCATTTCAACTGCCCATGCAATTACATAAATTTAAATTTGAGGGGATGAAATATCTTCTGAAATTCCTCTCTTACAAAGAAAAACAATTGAGAATTATTATTAAGTAATATTCTGTAAAAAATTCTATACAAGCCCTTTGTAGTGTACATTCAAAAATTTGGAAATAGGAATTAAATTGATCATAAAACTGAAATAAAATAGTCTAGATTTCACTGCTTTCTAGACAGAATGGTATCTCCCAACATCAATATTAGCATTAGCTGTTACAAGCATTGAATAATTATCTATATTTAAAACAACAGTTTCATTAATGCCATGACAATAGTTAGGAAACAATATAGTATTTCCCTTTTAGCTGTGTACTAATAAATTTCTCTCAGAAATATAGCTACTCTGTGGCTCAAGGCATCACCAACCTTTGAGATGAAATCTTGACATTTCAACTGAATTTTAATTGCTTTCTCAACAGGAAATATTGAGATGTGGAGAACTATGAACTAGTCTTTAAGAAAGAAGACACCTACAGCCTTGCTGAGACACATGAATATCCCACAAGTTATTATAAGTTGATAGTATGACATTTTTCTGATACCTGTGAAGAAGTCATCTTGCTGCTTCATAGTCTTTACTGGCAAGAAAGTCCCCAACTTCCTGCCTATAAATTATGACAGAAATATTTTCTGATCTTTTCCAAATAACATGCTTGCTTACTTCAGGCAGTCACGAGAAAGTGGAAACCTGTGAAAACTACAGTAAATGTCAATGCTTACTGTTTCTTCACTATCCCAATAAATCTCTCTTCCTACTCACACAAATCAAAAGGCTTTTTTAGGGTGTGTACTCATAATGGAATGTTTTCAGCACTGACACTGTCACAGTCACAATCTGCCTTGAATGTGTAACTTGACAGATCCGAAAATTGCAGAAGAAATACCTGGGTTTAACATAAGACCATGACAGGCTGTGAACTATGAATCTTGGCAAATTTGGACAACAGTTCCCTGATGATGAGTTATATTTAGCTATCAATCAGTCTTTTGCAAAATTTATTGATTAAAATGATCTTTAGATAAAATGACTATATATTTATAGTATAAACTTTAGCATGAGGATCTTCAGGCAGGTAGAATAATAGAGCTATTTTGCAATTATATATTTTTTAAAAAATTATAGCAGTTCAGTACCAGTTTAAATCTTTTCTAGAAGGAAATTTAGTGATTTTTATTTTGAAGGCAATGCATAAATGGAAACTATTTTTATCTGAGCTGAAGTATGCAGGGCTTTATCTGAAAAAAAACCCCAGAATGTCTGAGCTCTTTTCTGAACGCCATGAACTTTATTCATGTAGTTCATTTTAGCTACCTAGGAGTGTCCTGGGGGAGTAGAGGGCTAAAGTACATCCAGCTCCTTGCATTCCAAGCATGTTCATAAGTCAGAAGTACTAGTCTAGGAACTAAGCACTCATCACTCCTGACTTCTTAAAAAAAGGTTTTAATTTAAGTTCTCTGTTGACAGCCTAGCATTATTTTTGTCTTTGCAATCCAAATAATCCCTTCTGTCATTCCAAAACCACATCATAAGTTGTGGAACTCTCAGTATTTTCTCAACAACTCATGAGAAGTACCAGCAGAGTAAAAAGAACTTTTCAGAAGCTTGACACTTCAAAACCTATCTGGTAAGTACATTTACAGACAGTTTCAAGGCTTGCAAGAAAGACCTCGCTTCATACCAAATCTCAAGACCTAAGAACATGCATTGATTTCTTTCAATAAACTTTACCAGTGTCCATGACACTTTACTATGTCCATGACAAAAACATACAGTTTATATAAAGACTATTACGTACTTCAAAATATTTTTGTTCCTCACAGAACATTTTTTAGTAGCATAGCAAGTGCACCAGCAAAGAATTGAAATCATATAATGCTTTAAGTGGCAAAATTTCAAGGCGTTACATGCCATGTGTTTTCAGTCACACCATTGTAGAAAGCAATTTTTTATAGTTCTGTTTCTTTTTTTTCATCAAAGAATGGTATTTCTTTGGGTAAAATCTACACTTGAAGATTAATCAAACCTTATATTAGTAAGGACCACTCTGAACAGATTTGATCCAGTCAATGTCTTCCATTTATTTACAAAATGTGAAGTGAATAAAAAGCATTGTCTTTCACAAAGAATCAGAAAATCACCCTAATGTGAGAAATTCAAAGTATTACCAATTTTATCTTAGATCAGTGAAAATTAAATTACTTAACTTCTTTAACAGGGGACAATATTTTTAGAAATATGTGCAGATGTTGCAGTTCGATTGAAAGACACAGTTCTTAGGGTTTTAAGGGAAAAAAGAACTCAAAAGGGAAAAATTGAGAAGTGATTTTGGTTTTGATCAGATTTTATTCTTCAGTGGAGAAAAGGCATAAATATTTTTAGTTAACCAAAATATTTTGTTTCTCTTGTAATGGAATACTTTGTTTGCTAACTTTGATAAACCTTTTTTTCATTTTACATAAGTTTTAAAGTAATTGGCTTGAAGGACATCAACTCTAAACACACCTATACTCCTGTATTTTAGTGAAAGTTACAAAAAGCCAAAAAGAAAAAAAAAAACTTTTTTTTTTTTTTCTGAGACCTGAGGCTTGTTTTAAGTGTGTATTTTTGTAGTCCTTCAAAACTTTCTTTTTTCAGTTAATTTACTGCTTTCTGGGGGAAATAAGTTATCCTACTTGTCATCAGGAAGAGCAAGTGAAAAAGGAAGATTGTTTTCTCAGCTTGATCAGTTCCTTTCTTCTTTTCCTGTAGCTATGCAAAACACAGAGGACAGAATGGGACAAGACCTTGTGGCTGAGGATCACTGGGTTTACATAGTTAAAGAAGCATTCTAGGAAGTTCTGTCTGAATCAGTCAAACTGCTCCTTCTCTGCATAAGGGTATCTAATTTGCTTATTATATACCAAGGTTGTATTTTGGGACTTTTCACCTCTTCTCTGTCATGACACATCTCTATTCCTCAATGGATGCAGCTTCCTGTCTTTACTGACCATGCATAAATACCTTTTCTCATTGGTGGCACATTCAAGCACACAGCCTGTTTTGTAAGCACACTCACAGTGAAGCATTCTGTCCTTCTGTCCATACTCATTACAATTTTCCATGTTCTTCCAGGAAATGCAATGGACCCGATAGTTTGGGTGAATCCTGCACAATACTGAATGGCCTATGGCCCCAGAATGCTGCTACAGGTCCATCAATCACACCTACTTTTTTTTCCTAGAACTGTAATTGTTTTCCAGAGGAAAATAATTACTAGTCTTAAAGAAACTGTGAACCAAAGAAATTGCCTCCGTTTCAGAAGTAGTTGTATCACTTTAGCTGTATTAATAGCATCAAGAAATGTAATTTGTACAATTCTAGCATACAAATAGATAATTAGGGACCTAAGATAATAAGGGTTTAAGGATCAGCCTCAACATGTTTTATCATTACATTTTAGTTTTAGTCATGGAATCCCATTTTCTTCCCCAGTAACCTTCAAGGTGAATAATATTAAACTACTTTATACAAATATCCCAAACAGCACAGTGAACAGGCCCTTTAGTGCTAAAGAAATGTATTATTATTAATCCTTGGAAAATGTCTGACATTTTTAAAAGCCCAGTCTAATGACAATTATGATCACCTCAATCACTGAATTATGGTGATCAAGATCTGACTAGCAGAAGCTTCTGTTTTAAAATAAATTATGATTTTTTTTCTTCAAGGTGTTCTATGCTTTTAACTTACCAGTACTCATTCATACATCATACTAACTAAATCTGTAAGTGAAGAAAGTGGTTTACATCACTTATGTAAACAGATATAAATCATAATAACAGGGATTCGAGGGAAAAATAGTATATTCCATGTTTCTAAAGCAGATGTGGGTTTTTTTCAATGACACATTTTGGTTTTTTTGGGGGCAAGTGAATCCACCACTTCTCTTAAGAAAATATGTTGCTGTAAAACTTCTTCCAGACTCAGAAAAATGTGTCTCTCATTGAGCCAGTGCTTTTCTTTCTGTAGCCATCTCTCTTGGTTATCATGTTTTATAAAATGCTGTTCTATTTTTTTTTCATCTTTCCCACACTTCTATTGTTGTGCTCTTTCCTGCCCTAAGGCATTGCTCAGCCAAGCAACACATAATTCCACCCTCTTCCTTATTATATAATCTGCTACAATTCCATTTAAATTCTTATCTGTCAACACCTGTCTGGTAAAGAAAAATATCAACAGCCAAGTAGTATATTCTATGTACATTCATATCAAAGTCAGATAAATAGACTTATTACCATATTTTCATGCACATGAAGACAAAAATAAAAGCTTTCCATTTCTTTTCACATAGGTGAAACCTTCTTTACAAAGTGTCTACTGTGACCTTGAACTGCATTATTTCTGGAGTCATCTAGAGTGATCTACTTCTAACACTTACCTATGTGGAAAAATTGCCCAGTTGGCTGTCATTTTCTTGCTCATTCACAACATATCTTCACAATATTCCTCTACTCTTATCAGTATCTCTATCATTTGACAAAGAACTAGCCAAAAATGTTGCTTGTTCGCTCTTCCAGGTCATTACTGCAAATGTCAAACAGCAAAAAATCAACAGTTGTCACTGTAGTATCCTCAAGAAGTCTGCATCTTTCTTGTTACACTGTAATGATTAGCATTTTGCTTGCTGTGCTTTATAAAAATTGTCACATTTCACTTACACATATTTCTTTTCAATCTTCCTTCTGTAATGTAGGTCAGTACCTATTCTTTTCAATACCTTGATTTAAACCTTGGGCTTATTTCCACAATACACTAAATACTGCCGATCACCTTCATTTCAAAAGTTAGCATTTCTCAGGTTGGGATCTGAATGACTCATTTTAGACTTGAGATCAAAATGTAAGAGAGCACAGGTTGGTTTTCAACTTGCAATGAAGATTCTCATATTCCCATTTCACAATAAATTATTTCAAGATGACTATTTAGATGAAAACTGAACAACTGTAGATGAACTTCAACTTTCAGAGGAAATCTACTGAAATAAGCAAGAAGATAAAAACGAAATCTAAACTACACTGCATTGCCTGACTGCCATGGAAATAAAAGGTTAACACTTTCTTTTTCTCTTGGTATCATATAAACCATTCTAACTGACTATTTCAGGTTCATATTTGCTTCACATGCCACATAACAATCATCAGTGATTGCTGTGGGGCAAAGAATGTTTTCAGAATGAAGTCTACAAAATACTCGTTGCTTATAAGCAAAATGTTTCAACTAGAGACATTGACAATCAAAAAAAAAACCTATTCTGTGTAAATAGAATGGAGTGTCAATGGGATGGTTTTATAGACTCTGTCTGTAGCAAGGTTTCTTACCTTGTAAGAAACCTATGTAACCTCTGGGGTACTCACAGTAGGAAGAGTTGCCAATTTTTGCTTTCCAGTCATGGCATTCATTGCACAGCAGTACTGTTACAGAGCTATAGAAATAAAACAAATGAAAATTGCCTCTAGCATTCTGAAGATGAGTTTCATAACAAAGCACTTTCAAAATTTATAAAAGTGTTCATTCTCTTGAAAATTTTGGATGTTTTATTTTTATTTCCTTGATGATATTTAAAAATAAACTATAAGGTTAGAAAGTGACTGTCGTATAAGATTCATGTGTTTGTTTTGCATGGATTACAGCACACCAGAGACTATTTAGAGGAATTTTTTTAATGATCTTTGTCAGTCCTGATATAACCAAAACTGCCTGAAGTCACTGCCATAAAACAAAAAGAAGTTGAGCTGTCTTTCACAAACAAATAACAGGTATGACAAAACTAGAGATATCTATGGTGAAGCCATAGAGTTTCTGTATAGAAATGGAAAGGCAGAAAAGTAGCTCTGTCTTGTTACTCAGGTTTCCCCTCCTCACTGCACAAAAGAAAAGATCATGTGTATTGTGATTTTTCAGTTACAGAAAGATTATGAAAAGATGGGAAAGAACAAATACATAGGTGACAACACAAGTTTAGGTGTTAATAATATCCTTGCTCCCTGTGCACAGTATTGGGACTGTTCAGTACTCTGAAGCCATAAGTCTTCACAACATAAAAGATTACTAACTTTAAAATATCACATTGTCTTGCACTTTAGTTTCACCTGAAATGCTTGGTCATAGCTGGCTTTACAACTAAAGCAAACATTTCGGGGGGTTTGGTTGCTTGTTTGGAGATTTTTTTGTGTATTTGGGGTTTTTTTGTTTGTTTGTTTGATTGGTTGGTTTGGTTTTGGTTTTTGGTTTGGGGTGTTTTGGGGTTTTTTTGTGTTAGTTTTTGGGTTTTTTTGTAGGGACATTCTGTTTTTTTGAAAAAAATTTCATGTCATTCTAACAGGAAACTGAAAATGCTCTTTAGAATTTTAGAATCCCATTAAAAATTGGGCTAAACTGTTTTTTTTCATTCTAGAAGTGCTGTAGTTATTACCTTTGCTTTCTGCCTGATTACAGATCACATTGTTCTTCCCTCTCTTGCATTGACCTGTTTCATCTTCTGAAATGACAAAAATGCCACCTAGCAATACAGACCAGTTCTCCAATCAGACAAGTCAACTGAACAGCTCATTTAAGATTCTGGCAGACGACAGACCAAAAGAGGAAGGCAGACTCGTGTGGTTCCAAGCTAAGGCTGAAGGAGATGGCAGAAATAGCATTTTCACCTTCTTCAGGGAAGAACTACTAAACACTCTGAGCCACAACCATAGATTTCAGCCATCCTATAAAATGAACAACAAGCAGGCTGCCTTTACTTAAGCAACTTCAGCAGCTACATTTGCAATCTTGTGCTACCACTGTACCCTCTTTAATCACATAGAAGCTGACCAAAAGCATGTGTGTTAGGAATTTTTTTATCCTTTGTCCTGTGTGATCTGTATTAGTCTGTACTCCAGCCACCTCTATTTAGATGGCAAAATGTCTACATTAATTGTCTTTGCTGATGTAATACCTGACATTCTGCCATCCAGAGCTACAGCTATTGTATGCTCTGATTGCAGAAATAAATTTAAAAGGAAGAAATAAAAATTAATAATCTACAATATATAGGTCTAGCTGTTGACAATGGTTAGAAATTTTGCAGTGGAGCCATTATCCAAAGTATAAATTTGCCAAAGTCATTACCAAAGTAAAGGGTTACGTTCTGTTAAGTTTTCCCACCTCATAAAAAAATGCTATCTGGCTGTGAATAAACCTTTATTTTGTATTATGAATGCCTCAGTCACTGAGGCAAACTGCTTTAGTGCCAGCACAGTCCAGAGCAGAACACTCTAGCACAATGCACTGGAGGTTTTCCTGAGCCAGGAAAACCTCAGAGGAGTGGACAGATGCCAGCAGCCTGCATCTCACATCGTGGCAGCTGACAAGACATGGGCAAGACCAGGAACAATGATGGAGGGCCATGCCCCCCAAATACAAAAGAAGCCCCTAGGGGAGCAGTGGTGGCTAGGGCAGGATGTGGTGCTGAAGGTCTCAGGTTGACCAGAGAGCAATGGTAACCACCTGGCAGATGCCATGGCCTCTCTAAGCTTGGCACCCAGCACAACTGATGCAGTTTTGCAGACATCTCGATGCCAACTGCAGGGTGAGCCCTGCTCTGACACCAGGACTGGCCAGCAGACATGAGCAGCCCTGTGGGAGGTGTGCCCAGGTACAGGAACTTCTCTGGTTAAAGACAGAGCTCCAGGAGGAGGTGAGTAGGTTCAGGAGTATCAGGGAGTCTGAAAGAGTTACAGACTACTGGAATCACACCCTACCTTCCCCGGTTCACACCTAGCAGGTTGACATGATGTGGAGGATTCCCGATCCTCTCTCTATGTGACAGACCACGGTGACTTAATGGAGGAGGGGAATGTTCCTTGCTTGGGGAATGTTGCAGGAATATGTTCCTGCTTGGCTCAGCAGTTACATCTCCTCCATGACTCTCTTGCCCTTCCAGATGTCCTTGCATAACAGGTACAAGGCTCTGCAAGTGGAACCAAACAGTTACAAGAATGGTGGTTCATCTGGCTTGGAAGTGTCACCAGGGTTAAGTCAGCCTTATAGCTCACATCAAAACCATTTTCATACATTAAAAAAGACAGGTCATTGTCATAGGAGACTCTTCTGAGGGGCACAGGAGGCCCAATGTGCCAATTAGACCCACTTCTAAGGGAAGTCTGCTGCCTCTCTGGGGTCTGGGCTAAATGAGTGATGAGAAAAGTTCCTAACCTGGTATGACCTTCAGATGATCCATAATTGATTTTTCACGGAGTTGCAATAAAAAGTCCAAGGACGATCAAGAGAGATGTCAGGGCCTTGAAATAACCCATTAAGGGGTCAGGAATACAAGTAGTATTCTCCTCCGTCATTGCAGCTGCAGAAAATGATAAGGGAAGAAACAGGCAGACCCAGCTGATCTATAACTGGCTCCATCACTGGTGTCATTGGCAAAATTTAGGGGGTTTTGATCATGAGTCAGTGTACACAACACTAGTTCTACATGCAACAGATGGGATGCACCTTTCTAAGAGGAGAAAAAGTATTGTCACACACAAGTTAGAAGGGATCAAAAAAGGAGCTTTAATATAGTTTTAAATGGGGAAAGGGATAAAACCAGGCTCACTGGAGTTAACTCATAGGGTGTCATGGCAATGTTTGAGGGATGATGTGCTAGCAAGGTCTGTGAGCCTGCTGCAGTGCTCTGCTGGGTGCACTGGAGCACATTTGAAATATCTCTACATTAATGCACACAGCATGCGGGATAAACCAGAGGAGCTCAAAGCTTTGGCCTGTCACAGAGCTGTGACATTATAGGAATAAGCACAACCTTTTGGGATGAGCACTGTGATTAGGTCATGGTGGATGGATATAGGCCCTTCAAGGGGGATAGACAGGGTGGGAAATGCTGAAGGGTGGTACTGTATGTGAGGGATTGTATGCTGCTTGCAGCTGGTGATTACACAGTTGAGAGCATCCAGGTAAGGAGGAAGGAAAAAGCAAATAAAGCAAATGTTGTGTAGGAGTCAACATCCACCCAGCCTGGATTATGACACTGATGAATTATTTTACAAGGAACTAAGAGATCTCTATATCAGCCACCCTTATCCTTAGGGGTCATTTTAACTTTAATACACACTATTCCCTGAGACTCTCATACAAGGAACACAAACAGGTGCAGGAAATCTCTGAAGCACGTTGAAGATAACTTCTTGGTGCAGGTACTAAGGGAGCCAACTAAGAAAGATGCCTTCTTAGATTTACTATTTGTAAGAGAGAGACTCACAGGCAAAGGGGCCTGTCTTGGTCACAGTACTGTGACAGCTGAGTTTCAAATCCTTAGCAACAGAGGAAAGGTCCCTATGCTTTTTTTTCCTTCCAGTTCCAGAAGACAAATTCACTGCTGCTGTATGTCTAAAAGATGTACTGGAAGTCAAGCACCATATGAAGCAAAACCACTTAATATCCTTTCCAATCACAAACTATAGCTAGTAATGACCTGCATGTATTCCTTCCATACAGTGATTTGTATAAATGAGAGTGAAAAAATCAAGGACTGGGGAAAAAAAATAAAGAAAAAGAAAAAAAGCTCTCTTTTTACATGGAAGATCTTCATTCAGATGTTTACATGTCATCTCACTTGGAAGGAGCAGGTATGAAGTAGGTTTGTCAAAAACTGCCAAGCAGAAGAGAGCATTTGGTCTGACAAAGTAATACTAACATTCAGAGTTGAGGGTAGATAGTAAGTGGGAGTGAGAGCATTGGTGCCACCCCAGGAATCAATAATCTATGCAGAAAACTGGAATTTAAAGGCATTTTATCCAAGAAAAAGGATGAATATAAAGGCTAACATCCCTCTCCTGCAGGAATCTCTTCTGCACAGACTGAGAGCATTACTGAGACTGACCATGTTGGAAAATAAGCTTGTAATCTGGATAGAAAAGGGAAGAGGAATGACTCGAAACTGATGACATAAGTATATTAAGCATCCTTTTCGTTCAGTCCCGCTACTTTCCTCTTTATTAACCCTTTGTAAGTTTTTTGACTATTTTGGAGTGGGTAATTTTCTCCAGAATCATAATGGTAAGTGAATATCTTTTCATACATCCAGAAAGGTAAATTTGCAACTGATAATGCAGAAGTCAGAGACAATTTTTCTTTCCTGTGGTCATCATTGCCTCCAAAAACTATGTGCTTTATTGGAATACAGGTGGGAGAGCACATGGATAGGAGAGTTTAGAATAGCATAAAATAGAATAAAATTTCTTAAAATTTTCACCATCTCAAGTATGCAGCAGTTTTTCATTTCAGATTGTATATATTATAGTTCCTTCACACAGTAGAAAGTTGCATGCAAGTCTTTCTTCATATTCATCCCATAGATTAATTTTGCATGCCCAAGTCAGCCCTCTAAAGCACCATGAACATTTTTTTCCTCTCTCTGGCCTAATTAATTTTTTTTTCTTCTCTTCTGCCTAGTTACATAGCCTCAGAAGGGCTGAACTGTCTGTAAGGTAAGTGTCTTTCCTGGGAAATAACAGAATGTGTTTGAAGTTCCTTGTGCAAGCAGGAAATTAAATCTGGATCTCCTACTGCCTGGCCAGGTCTCTGACCAATACACTGTTAAAAAAAAAAAGAAAAAAAAAAAAAAAGGGAAAATTTCCCTTGTCGTATTTGAAGAAAGACAAAAAGACAAGCCAAGGTGTGTTCTTTGAACTAAATTAAAATAGCAGACAACTCCTAGGCCATGTATCCCACACGGAAGATACATCCCCATGATGTCAAGTGAGGCATGAGAGATGACATTGTGATAAATCCTCAGAACTTCTGTATTAACCAGCTAAAGACAGCTGATAAATGATTACTTAGGGAATGTACAGATACCAGCTGGCTCTCACTTCTCGTGAAATCCATGCTGAGACATCCATCTTTATGTTAACACAATTAAGGTTTCCATCCTGGATATTGGTACCTAGGACTCAGATGTTCTGTAGCCCAGGGATCATTCACTTCTACAAGCTCTCTTTCCAGAAAAAAAAGACAAGAAGAAAAAGAAAAAGAAAAAGAAAAGAAAAGAAAAGAAAAGAAAAAGAAAAAGAAAAGAAGAAAAGGAGATCCCACACCAGTACTTCACTACACATATGTGCCATCATTTTAAATGCATTCAAATATTACATAAATGCTTGAATATGTACAGAGAAGATACACATAACTGCACATGAGACATAGATATTATTTATTTAAGGAAAGAAAGTCACTTTTATCAAAGGACCTATTTATGTTGCAGATGAGCATATTTGCAGGCAAACTCCCACAAAAATATTTGCATTTTTCTACTACTGCTTTCAGCTCAACAGTTCATTCTATGATCTTTGTAAAAACAGAGCCTATCATGATAGAGTATAAGATCAATTTCATGTCATATTTTAACTCAGATACATCCTGAATTTATAGTTTATTCACAGATAGTTTAATGAAACTAAATAAAATTAGGATGATTCTGTAACTACAAGTTTGCTATTATGGACACTGGCATTTTTTTTATGTTTCTGTGAACAGCTTTGTATAAGAATTATTAGTCTTACTAGTAGATACATTATAAGCAAGATAGTGAGGTATTGCACAATAAATCTGACAAAATGAGCTGTTGACACATAAGAAAAAGATGTCATTAGCCACAAACACAATGCTTAATGGGAAACAGTGTAATGATAGAAATATAGTCAAATGCTGCATAATTAAGTAATATAATCACTAATTTTAGCAGATGGCTGCTTTAAAGGGAAGAAAAAGTATATTGAGGAGAGGAAGAGAAACAGAAAAGAGGGAGAAGATTGCTAGGCATAGAAATGAAGACAAGTTAGCTTTGAAATGTTTCCCATTACCATAATACTGAAATTCCAGGCAAATGATGTTCTATAACTGCACAAAAACTCAGCTAAATTAAATGTTTGCTCTTGTTTCTGTGTTAGCACTTTTCATATGTATTAGCTCCTTCTAGATGAGAATCTTTAAATGCCATGCCAATATCTTCAGTAACTAATGTTTGGGAAAGTATCATTGACCTCTAACACCTAGAATAAGAATTATGCTGTTACATGCTAGTAACTACATTTTTAAGTAGTAAATTTTTTTCAAATTAACATGTATTGCCTTTGCTTCTCCTCTGGAAAGCTATAAATTCTCTTCATTTGTAAGTTTATTTTGTTTAATTTGCTAATGATATCATTGTATAATTAAACTGAAATACAAGATATTTCTCCACAAATATTTTTGTCAACGATCATATCCTCCTTATAGCCCTGATTCCCAGGGGATAGTTAAAGTCCTAGTTTCTCATTTGGGTTATTAAAAACATGAATACTTATATTTTGTTTATCTGCTCAGCATTCTATAGTATCTTACTTCTAATTTCAAAAAGACAGCATCTAATAAATCTCTGGGTTTCTTGCAGCAATGTCCATTCCTGCCTAAATATGATGTTGAGTCTGAACAAAAAAAGACACACTTTATGAAATTCACCATAATTATTAATGAAAAGCATATTCATGGTAAGACACTCATTTGGGCTATTTTAAAACAAAAGAATTTGTAAGGGAGTTCTAAGTTCTCAGACAATGTTCTGATAACCTATTTTATACCAGAAACTTCAATTGTGTGTCAGGATGCAGGAAAAAAACCATTTCACTTGATAAGATTATGTTTGTACTGTGGGCATATTTCTTGCTTTCACAGGGGGAAAAAAAAACCTATCACTGATTCCCCATGAGCTATTTACCCCATATCTATGACTTAGGGAAGATCAGTAAAGCATAATTTAAAATATACTTTACCCAATGTTGGTGTTATTTGTAATATATGCAGTGTGGACACACAGGAACTATAGAATATACACTACAGATAAATTTCTTTCCTATGATAAATAAAATTTAGGAAAAGAGAATTTTGATAGGAATTGGTTTTTATCTGAATATTCTTTGGTTCAGCAGAAGTTCCAAAAAAGGAGGTCATACATTTTTGATAGAGAGTGGCAGAACATAGATAAACACAAAATATATATGAGTTGGCTGTAATAATTCATATTGCTTTCTTAAATTTCTGAGGAATTTAAGAGCTTGTGTATCCTTGAAACTTTTGAATCTCTTTCAATATGTCAAAGCCACATACCACTTCCACTACCAGTGAAAGTCCACTGGAAGTATACTGGACCACACAGACTTGTTTTCACTTCAACAGGCTGGTTGGTACACAGAACTTTCAGTCCCTCAGTAAATAGATGATGGAATATTGAGTAGATTGTTTTACCCCAAATTTACATTTAATCGGTTTTGTTCTTTGTTTGTTTTTTCCCAAAGTATTGCTCTGTTCCCACAAAGTAAATATTGACTTTAAAAAGCTTGTGTCAAATGAATTTGGGAAGCTCTAAGAGGCAAAAAATTGACAAGGCAAAGATGTTGAAAAGAAGCACAGACTGACTAATAAGTAGCTGAAATTTATTTGGAAGAACTCCCTCTCTGTCTTCATGAGGTGGTTTGACCTTGGCTGGACACCAGTGCCCACCAATGCCACTCTGTCACTCCCCTCCTCATCTGGAGAGAGGAGAGAAAATATAATGAAAGGTTCATGGACTGAGGTAAGGACAGGGAAAGATCACTCACTGACCACTGCCACAGGTCAAACAGACTCCACTTGAGGAAAATATGTTAATTAACTACCAATCAAAACAGAGTGGGAAAATGAGAAATAAAACTAAATGTTGGAACACTCCTTTCTTCTTGGGCTTTAATCCTGATTTAGTATTTCCTCTCCCCCAGTGACAAAGTGGCTGAGGAATGGAGCAGTAAGTTCATCACATTTTTTCTGCCACTTTTTGCTCCTTCAGGGAGAGAAGTCTCTCCCCTGCCCCAATGTGGGGTCCTTCCCATGGGATGCAGTTCTTCATGAACTGCTCCATCCATCATGGGTCCCTTCCACAGGGTCCCTCTCCAGTGTAAGAACCCCATGGAGTCCTTCAGGAATATCCTGCTTCAGTGTGGTTCCCCCATGGGGTCTCAAGTCCTGCAAAGAAAACCTGTTCCTGCATGGGCTTCTTTCTCCACAGGGCCACTGGTCCTGCCAGAAGCCTACTCCAGCATGGACTTCCTACAGATTCACAGCCTCCTTCAGGCATCTTCCTGCACTGGCATGGTCCTCTAAGGGCTGCAGGTGGATGTCTTCTCCACCAGGGACCTCCATGGACTGGAGGGGCACAGGTGCCTCACCATGGTCTGCACTACAGGTTGCAGAAGAATCTCAGCTCCAGAACCTGGAACACCTCCTCCCCTTCCTTATTCATTGATCTTTGTGTCTGCAAGGTTGTTTCCCTCATATATTCTCACTCCTCTTTTCTCTGGCTACAATTTGCTTCTCAGATGTAATATTTTTTTTTTCTTTTGCCTCTTAAATACCTTATCCCAGAGACAATATCACCATCCCTGACAGGCTCAGCCTTGGCCAGAAATGGGTCTGTCTTGGAGCCCATTGGTATTGTCTCCAGTGGATATAGGATAGCCTTCTGACAACTTCTCACAGAATCCACCTCTGTAGCTCACCTGTTACTGAAACCTTGCCAAGAAAACTCAATATACTTCTTTGCCATGTTTTTTTTGTTATGGTGTCTTGGGACCCTCACATTTGCTATGCCACTACCAGAACAGGCATTTTGGAATGCATTATTTAGTTCATAACAGATTTGCTACTAATAATACTTTACTAAACGTT
The DNA here is from genome assembly GCA_013397555.1 of Urocynchramus pylzowi. NCBI lineage: Eukaryota > Metazoa > Chordata > Aves > Passeriformes > Fringillidae > Urocynchramus > Urocynchramus pylzowi. The sequence continues at coordinate 73,563 of VZRH01006054.1, forward strand.
ACTAATTATTCAGTAACCTCATTGACCTCAAGTAGGAAAAAAAAAAAAAAAAAAGAAAAGCAGACTTTGTCAATCACAAAAAAAAAAGAAGTTACTCTAGAACACAACTATTGTCAGACTGTGCATTTATTAAATGGACTCTTGGAAAAAAAAATTACATAGCATAAGTAAAACTAGCAAAGGAATTTCCAAGCTTCTAATAGAGAGGATCTTGCTTGTATCTCTTGCTACAACTTTTGAGGGATGGCATGATCACAGAAATGTAAGGCAAACCTAGGCAAATGTCATTTGAAGCTGAGCAGAATTAAGGGAAAGAATCCCATCAATAACAGTCGTATTTCAATATGGCCAAGAAATTCTCAGAAGAAGGTTAAAAAGGAGTTTTCTTGAGAGCTCTCTGCACGCTCCAAAGCCATTGGAAAATACCATTTTTAGTTGTAAAATTTCATCTTAGAATCTGGCCTTTGCATCTCCTCTAATATTTATATACCCTTTGAACACTTCACATTCATTACCCACAGCTGCTGCACTGTCACTTCCACACGGAACATTTCCATTTGAGCACTGAGAAGTGCCAGTGTGTCAGTGTCAAGTAAAGCACAAAAATTAGAGAGAAAACTTACCCTTTCCTCTCCCCAGTCTGAATGTCCCTTATTTTCACAACAGGAATGCTTTCGAAACTCTTCCCAGGAGTTGACTGTCATTGTGGGTGGGCAGGGTGGCTCACATACCTGCTACTGTTGTCCCCAGCACGACAGTTCCCTCTGTCCTCTTTCTCCAGCAAACCTTGCACTGACAACACGCCCACTCTCGCCTGCAACTCCCTGAGGAGCTCCAGCTCCTCCCTGAAAATGTATATCCTCTTCTCTGCCTGGATAAGAGCCTGTGGCACCTAGCAGATTATCTACAGCACTGGTGCCAGGGTTTGCTGGAATCAGTTTCCACTGGATTAGGGAGGTTCCCATGTGCATGTGTTGATGCCTTGAGAGGCTCATCTGGTACAAAAATTAGACAGAGCTAAGAGAATAAAGTAGGTATTTATTAAAAAGGCCTTAAAAGATACACCTTGGGCAGTACAAGAGCCAGGCCAGGGATACACCCAAGATGAACCCAAAATGGTCACAAAATGGAGGACTGGTAACAAGGTCTCACACTTTTATAACTTTTTTGATTAGTGTCCATTTGAACATTGGAGTTAATTGTCCAATTATAGCTTTAGGTTATGAAGTCCCACCCTCCCAAATTGCTCTCTTCAGGTCCCCGTTGTTTATACCTTTTGGCCTGAACCTTGTAATCGTTTTTCTTGGTCTCAAGCTGGAAAAGGATTGTTTTGTCTACCCATCCTGTGAAGAGAACCTACTAACACTTACTATGAATCTCAGAGCTACACCCCTAGGCAGCACAGAATCTGAAAAATATGAAAGCTAAAACTTAAGGCCTCAGTGTGCCCCCCAACTGCCTGGCACAATTTTAGTCCCCACCTATGACATCCATCACTTACAAATTCAATTTCTCACTAATGCAAAATCAGTGCCTGAAGCACAGAAATATAAATATGGGTTTCAGCCTAGAGATAAAAGGTAAATAAATGCATCTGTTAAAGACAAGTAAATGCACCTTCAAGGAGGGGATCGAGTTAAAAACTAGATGAAGATATCTTGTGATTTCAACCTACGCATGGCTGAAAGAAAAATGCTATTAAATCTCTGTAACTAAGATGTGAGGGAAATCTTACATGGTGAATGTAAAATGCCTTTATGTATTTTAAAATTGAATATAAGAATTTCTGTCATGGGCAGTAAAATAAACATAAGATAATGAGATGATGACAGTACATGAACTGACTATCCATAAAGTAAAAATTAGTGATGGCTAAGAAGAAAGCAATAATGACTTGTTACATTCACATAAATCTACACTTAGCTCTCATTTGGTAGTGGAAGCAGCCAAGTAGAACTGGATATTAAACTTATGTCAGACAGTTGAGGACAATCTGTTTGAGTTATTCTCAATTCTGTTTGAATTGCAATCTGCTATAAGCGAATGCTGTGCTTACATAAATGACATTTAAACTAATTCTGGTTTTGTATAAGATATTAGGGGAAGGAAAAATAATCACATTTTCTTAGTGTCTTGATTGTTTGAAATAGGAAAAATTGCCTAGCTCTTGCTGGGGAAGAAGTTCTCAGAAGAAAAGAATACACAACATATACCAGATTTTCCAGTAAAGTGTTTCTGGCTGTAGATGCAAGGGCAGGGCTCTACTCTGAGACTTACAGCTTCACTGTCAAAAGAAAATACATACTTTCTGTGGATGCCAGTAAGCACATTTATAACCATATCACCCAATTGCACTTTAGCAATATTATAGGAAGGTAAGGGAAAAGAGTGAAGACAAGCAATTCTGCCAGGTAAACCTCTTCTTTGACTAGGTAAACTCAAGTTCTACTAAAATGTCCCACACCCAACATTTCAATACCAACCCCCAAACCTTACACCCCTCGTGCAAATTTTTTGTGCTCATTCTGCCCCTCCATCTTTCCATCATTAAAAAAGAACTATTAGCTCAGAACACTAGACAGAAAATATTTTGAAGCACCCAGCCAAATTAAGTTCAAGGAAAAATTAAATTACCAAAGGCATACATCAGAAATAAAAGATGCACTGCATTGCTGTATTCTAGGCAATGAATTTGTATTGACTGAGTTCAAGATAAGGACATTCTGGTCTCTGTGCTTATAAAATAAAATGCCCATGAAAGTAACTTTCTGTCTTTTGTGCCAAAGTCCATAACTCTAATCACAGTGAATTTTCAAAGAGAGAAAAAGGAGGTAATGCATCTTAGACTTATACTAGGTTCTCCTGTGTAAGAAAAACAGATTATTTTAAAATATACATTGAAAGCTGGTTGGCCTCATTGCTTTGTGTTGACTTCCAGAATGCACTGAACATTTTCCCAATGCTGGGCATTCAATAAGGTGTAAGCATACTGACTGGGATTTAATAGCAGGTAAATGGACCACAATAAATGAAATTTTAAGAGCTCAAGCTAATGAAACATTAAAAAGTGTCATATTTTAAATGCCATGGCTTTCTAAAACTGTAGCTTTTGATCTGCAGCAAGCACCTTGACTCCCAAACAACTTCTGTGCCCAGCGCGGGTGCCCCGCTGGTGGCGGCAGCGCCGGGGCTGTGCCGGGGCTGCCCGGGCCGGGTCNCACACTGGAGTCCTCATCCCGAAGGATGAGGAAGGCCCATGGAGAGCCCACGCTGGAGTCCTTATCCCGAAGGACGAGGAAGGCCCCAGGCTGGAGCTCGGGGAGAGTGTGAGGAAGGAACAGCAGAGAGGAGCTGCTGTGGCCTGACCGCAGCCCTTGCACTGCTCATCGGGAGGAGGGAGAGTCAGGAATGCTGGCATGAAGCGGAGCTTGAGAAGAGGGATGTAGGGAGAGTGTCGTGTTTCTGTGTTGTCTTCCCCCGCACACACTATCCAAATCTGGTTTTAATTGGCAATTAATTAAAATAAGTTTCTTCAAGTCAAGCTTGTTTTGGCCATGATGGTAACTGGGAAGAGATCTCCTCGTCTCTATTTCAACAGACAAGCTTTTTTCTTTATTTTCTCCTCATGTCCTGTTGAGAAAAAAGAGTGAGAGCAGCTGGGTGGACATCTGGAAGCTGGCTAAGGTTTGACCATGTGTTCAATTAAACAAGATCCTTAAAGCTTATAGTCTTCAAATGGATATTCATGTAAACTCACTTCTCATCAAAAGCACTAATCTGTTTTGAAATTCTTACATGCCCTTCACATTTCAAATTTGTCAGTGAAGACCCTTGGGAATCTAACCACAAGAACATCAAAAGAGTAAAAGTTTACACGGGAGGATAATGGATGAGGAAATACATCTAAAGTTGAGAAAATTCAAGATACCACTCCCTCAAAGAGCAAAATTGATTTATATGTGCACCATTTAAAATATTTTCTTTGAAATTTTATTTTATTTCTTTCTATTGAATTTTGGGGGGAAAACTGTTGGAGTAGCTCAGGCAAGTAGCTCATAAACAACTATAAAAAATCTTTATTGCAAAAAATGACAGTGAATAACTTTGATAGCACTTGACATAAAAAAGTAAGCTAGGCTGCGATACCTGTTCTATTCTGGACCAGCAGTACAAAGATGACCTTTTTGACACCCTTAGGAGAACATCAGACCCTTTATTTTATGTCTTTCCAGTAAATGTAGCTTGTCATGGCCATTAACTCCTTAAATACACTGAGAAATAAATTCATTTCTTTAACTTTTATTTTTGAGCTCAGTTTTCTTGAAAACCATGTCTGTGTATTAAACAGGTCTATCAACCAAGAAAAGCTCTGCCTTTTCTTCCAGCAATGATCTGTTACCTGAAATTCTGTAGAACTGATTATAAGAATAAGATTCTTCTGTTTAAATTAATCAGTAACATACAGTATCTCTAAAACTACCTATGTCTCTCCATTGAACTTAACCAGAGCTTTGAATATAATGCTAAGGTGTAGTGATCTATGTTGTTTCCATGCAAATTTTTTTTTTGGCCTTTTTTTGCATTGTTTGCTTGGACTTTTTTTCTCCTTCTATTTATTTTTTTCCTAATCCTGTGCCCTTCTTAAATCCCTCCCTTTGAGTATTTTTTTTTCTGTAGCTGTCAGACTTAAGAAAGTTTATCCTACTGCTCACCCCTCTATTTTTTTGGGCTATAATACAAAGACTGGCAGAATTTTAATATGCTTGGTATTGGGCAGAGGCCTTTTTCTCACAACATTAGAAACAGGATTTGATCTTTTCTCATGTCATATTTGCTTCACAGTTGTACTACAGGAAAGAGAAGGAAGATACTTTAATTGGTGGAAGCAAAATATCAGACCTCATTCATGTAAATAATCTTTTTTTGGTTTTTTTCCATTATTGAAGGACAAGAATGGTACACAAGAAAGTCTTTCTTAGCACAAAAATGAATTCCAGGCACTATGTCACAGTAAGAATAATAAATGAAATTATCCAGTGCACAACAAAGCTGGTATAGCATCCTTGCTAATCTCTCAAGTTAAGAGGAAATATTTTTTCTCCCCACACACTGAAACATGAAATATGTGACCTTTAAAAGCAGTGACAGATGCTTTAAAAGGGGAAAATAGTGGGTGTAATGTGTAAAGTATGTTTTGCTGATAGAATTGCTTTTTATATTGTGCAATCTGTCACAATCACGTTAAGATGGTTGAAAGAAATCAGTGCAACATTTCTACTGGAAAATGCTGTTTTGTCAGCATTTGTCACCATGTACAAAGGAAAACAAAGAGAAAAAAGTCAAAATATTCTAACTGGCATGGGTTTTTTTTTCAATTCTTGGGTCATTCTAATTATTAATTAATTTTAATGTTGAATGTATCTGCTAAAATATATTTTGACATTGCTGAAATTAAGTGCTTAATTTTTTTTTTCCTAACAAATTAATTTGAACTTTTGATCTGTGTTAAATTAAACACACTTTAGGTGAGATTTTTTATTTCTTTCATTTCACCGGTTAAACACAAGAAAAAAACCCAGCAAGGTGACTGCCTGCTCTCGCTTTGCATTGATCTGTCTAGAGCAATTTTCAAGAGTGATACATTTCATATCCTCCACCTATAAGTTCTCAACTTGGACAGTGTCTCACAGAAGCCAGGTAACTGAAGAGGGGACAGAGATGTTTGAGAGTTCTCCACCAAGACTTAATAACTGGTTCTGTTTAGAACAGAGACAACTGACACTTAATGTGAGTCTTTCCATTCTGCAAAATGATTGCAAATGACAATAACAGGTATTTGCAACAAAGGAGATTTGGTTTGTCTATTAACTGCATTCCAAAATGGGCAAGCATAAGAAGGTGTCACCTATAAACAAGTCACCCAAGGTTTACGACCTGGTATGTCAAAAATCCAGTTAAATATGCCTGACACTGCTTCAGCATAGGATGGTGAACTAGGTCTTTAAAACTTCCAAAATATTGCATGTCTTAATGTAGAAAAATTATTTTTGAATGTGGGAAATCCTCTATTTTAATCTTTCCACTCCCTGGGGTACTTGAAGCCTGGCACTGCTACCATCACACTTACTGCTTGGTGGTGGAAACAAGAGCAACAGAAGTCAGACATATTTGATGATTAGGGCAATATCTGAAGGAACTTTGTGCAAGTATCCACCTCATTGAATCGCTTCATTACTTCTTTTACAGAGAGAGGTTTTCAATTCAATTTCTAGTCTGTAATTTAAAATTCATCTTTCTGAGGTGTTATTGCTTTAATCTGAACTAGAAGTTCTGCTTTTTTTACACTTCTCTATGAATTCCTAACTCTTCCTTTCAAGAAACAAGTTGAAAGATCTGTGAGCCTGTGTTAGTGCTTCTGAAGTTCAGTTGAAGTGAGTGTGCTGCTAGCTCAAATCACTAAGTTTTTATGATCTCACTTTCACCTGATTTCATGAAAGGAGGGAAGCATACAGTTTTCTGTCTTAGCTGGATGTGAAACTGGCTGTTATGCTTTCACTTGTTTAGGCAGTTTGCAAATGTATAATCTACTGATAGATGTGCATGCACTAGTACATGTGTTTGTTTCACCTACTTAAAGCTTTCTCTGACTTTCACTGTAGAAGGAAGTTTTAATTCCTCTTTGTGATCAGTCTGTCCAGTTTCACAGAGGATATTCCAAGAGCTAAAAAGTCTATTTCAACTCTTATGAACTACTATATTACTTTTTAAAAAATGTGAATCAATTTCCATTTACAGTATGACCTTAAAATATTCTTAGAATCTTTCATGTGTGTTAGAGAAATGTCTCTTTCTTCATGGTTTCTGAAGAAGTAATGCATCTTTTCCTGAAATTGTTTAATTGTTTCAATAAATCATGGAGTCATAGCATGGTTTGGGTTGGAAGGGACCTTTAAGGTCTGGTTCCAACACGCCCATCATGAGCAAGGATACCTTCCACTAAATCAGGTTGCTCAAGGCTCCATCCGACCTGGCCTGATTTATATATATTTATAAATAGCCCTTTAATTCCAATAAATATACAGGCATGAATCTGAAGAGATAAGTGACTTGCAAGTTTAACAGCTATCTACAGCTATCTGATATAGTGAGTACTTAAATAATTTTAAAAGGAAAGCTAAAATGGCTTGTTAAATAATACTTTAAAAAATTAATAATTACCTTAAAATCACTTAAATTCATAAAAGCATCTACAGTGGTTGAAAATTCACATCAACATTACATGAAAACTACAGTTATTCAAGAGTTTTTTGTAGAAGTGCTCAGTTGATCCTAGGTAACAAATAAGCCCCCACCCGACCTGCTCTCTCAAGGCCCCTCAGCAGGTTGGGGGAGAGAATGGGAAGGGCAAGAGCAGTGGAAGTTCATTGTCAAGATGAAAACAGTTTAATGTTTCAAGGAAAAACAGAGATAAACAAGTTGTGCTAGAGCAGCCACTCACCACTCGAAGTGGTGAGCTCATCCACAATGTCTTCTTGGGAAAAACACACCTCAGTTTTTTTGCTGAGTATGATGTTGAATGACTGAGCATATCTCATTGGTTACTTTGATCACCATCCTGCTTTTATCCTGTCCCAAAGTCTTGCCTGCCACCAGCCTACGGGAGTGGGAAACACAGATGACCTTGATGCTGTGCAAGCACAGTTCAGCAATACCTAAATCACCAAGTGTGTTGCCAATGCTCTTTTGATCACCTGTCTAAAGCCCAATACTGTGTGGATTGCAATGAAGAAAATAACTCCATCCCAGCCAGAATCAAGAGAGAATGACTGATCTTCATGACATAGAAACACTGAAAATTTATGCTGTTAGAGCTGTCTCCTGACCCCATAAAATACTGTGCAAGATTTTTAAAGTTGCCACTTAGGGGCATAACACAATTTGTATCCTTCCCGAACAGTCTCCTTCACACTGCTCCTAATTTTCCTGTTTTTTTAGGGATACTACCATTATGAAAATAAATCTGAACCACCTGGATTAACATAAAATGACTGAGAGTAATATTTGAATAAAATCTAATTTTAAAAAAAAAGTAGTTATGTAGAACCAGAACTAGGTTCTGGTTGAAATTTAGCCAGAAGATGTACCAAGTAAGAGAGAAAGTAATGCATTTTGCTGACATTATAATAGATTGGAAAAGACAGAGGAGTAAGCTATAATTTCCATTAACAATATAGACTTAAAAAAAAAAAAATAGAAACAAAGACAAAAAGTTCCAAAATATGAATTTTAGGAAAAAAATATAACTTTGTGCAAGTTTAGATGTTAGTAGAATGCAATTACTTGTCAATCATATAGCAATTTCTGATCCATGTTTAGAAATATACATACTATAATGATGTATTATTATTTTAGCCCATTAGGCATCCCTCAGGGATTTTTATCTGCCCTTACTTATTTATACATTTATCCCTATTTTCAATTTTCAGGATTTCTTGGATATCCTGGTTCCCTTTGCTAGTATAAGAATGGACACAAAAGAGTTTTAATGCTCCAAAGCACCTGGTGTCATAATTTTTCTTTTAAAGAAAACAAATCGGATAATTGGAACTTCTTTTAAAGACCCCAAGTTAAAGGAACACAACACACATCTTCAATAAAAGATTTTCCAAAAGTAAATTTCTCTCTTACTTGAAAAAGGCGTAGAATATTTGTAGAAGGAATTTTAATAAAAACGTTTACAAGATGTTAAATTGACACAGACATCTCTGAGAGCGAGTACAGGCGGCCTTCCTCTGTGAAACTGTTTTTGTCCTCTGATAAGTGGTCCCTAGCATCATTACTTTTAGATCATGCCTCAAGTGAAATGTTACACTCTGAAAACAAATGCCTTATAAATTGGCTTGGGAGATATGATTATACCTTTGCCAACTGCTGTCTTGTTCTTGAAAATGACAGCTGTGTGACTTTTCTATTTTTATATAAAAATAGTCTTTTAATTTATGACCTGCCACTGGCAATGTATTTGTAACAAACAATGAAATAATTCAATGTGCTTTACAAAGCACACGGCATGTTAGCTAGTGCTAGTTTTACACATTTAAAAGTACAGAGTTTATAAGAAGCAAAAGCAAAAAATGAGGGGAATTATAAAAGCTGCATTATCAAGTGTATGCATATCAGGGTAATAAATGTGGGTTTCATTCAAAGCATTTATTTTTCCTGACATATTGCTGTTCCATTAGAAAAAAATAAAGAAGACAAGTTTTGGAAAATCTTCAGTTAGCTTGTTCATCTTGCTTGCTAAAGGATGCAATACAAAATATAGATAATGGCTGTTTCTCTCCTCGCCTGAAAGCAGCTGTTCTAAGTCACTGACAGCAGAGATATAATAGTTAACAACCATTGCACATTGATCAGTTTTACCCCCTTACAAGTCCCAACTACTGAGCTGCATGATCTCAGGGAAGTGAGTGAAATTCTTGTGGTTTAGATGTACGATGTTTAATTATGTTCTAATTTAATTCCATTAATTTAATTAAAATGAAACACAAAATAGGTCTGTATTTTTCAGCAAGAGGTCGTAACATCATGAAACGGGAGCAAAAGTAATTTTGTGCATTACAGCAGTTTCGTATAAGTTCTGACCAGCACTGTGGGTTTTTTTGGGTACATTTGATGCAGAAGTAGTCACGTCACTGAGTTTACCTGAGCTCTTAAGGCCCAGAGCTGTCAGAGTTATCTGGAGTCTCTGCTGACAGACCCTCTGACCATTGCTGCAGAGGCTACATTGAAAATTGGACCTGGGTCTCCAATCTCAGCTTGAACTGTGCTGGACAGCTGCATCTGGGCCTATGTCCTGGAGGTGTCTCAGATCTATGTTACAGGCAGTCTGATGTCCAGCTTTCTCTTCCAGGTAGAAAAATATCCTTTGTCTACTTGACCCTACACTGCATGTTTGTCAGCCCTGTCCTCTTCTGATTCGTATTTTCTCATTCATCTTACTAGATTAACCTCAGACCTGAGGCATGAGTTCACCCTGTCTGGGTATACAACCTGAGGCTGACGGATCCCGTCTCTAGCTTGGTCCTTCTTCGGTCCTGTGGGACTGTGCCTGGTTGGTGAAGGTACTGTCTGATCAGGAATGGGGGTCTCCCTTGGCTTTTGGCTTGTCCTTTCTCATGAAGAGGCTCCTGCTGCTCGTGAGATAGAACTCTGCAATAGCTGAGAGGCGTGAGCTGAAACAAAGCTTCTGGAGCACCTGGCAGTGGTAGCCACATTCTTTACTCCTAGATACCAGTGCATTATTTTGTGAGGTGAGGAATCACTGGTCATGAACACCTTCATCCATGAAATGGGGTCCATGTACCTGGGACAATCAAAATGACTCACACTTCAGAACAGGAAAAAAATCACATGCAGCAGCAAATCCCAGTCAGCTGCATGCTGGAACTGTGAAATGGCAGTAACACCATCTCTTCATGGTCAAGGCTGCTCTCCTTGTTTGCTTCTTCCATGGATTGAGTTTTGTATCCCTGCTTTGAGCCCAAGTTACAGTTTGCGTGTAACAAATTACCTGAATCTGTAGGGAGGGTTGGATGTTAGTAAAATCATCTGATCTCAGAGGATCTTTGATAAAAGTTGTGTAAAATGATCCAATTTGCAGAGTCTAGGTTAAAAGAATTCTTTTATTATAATATGCTTTGTTGTGTTACTGTAGTACCAAGCAATCCCTAAGCAATCTGTTTGTCTCCATAGAGCTGGGTGACAATAGTGTGTTCATGGGTGACTGTCCCAAAAGACATAGGTCATGTTCCAGAACATAAATGTTGGAACTGAATAAGGCCTGATAAAGGACTAATTTCAGTGCTCTAGTCTTTCAGGTTGTTAAATTAAAGTTGAGAGCTCAACTTCTTGGTTTCAGGGTGGCAGCAATTTTCAAAACTACCTCTATTACTAGACAAAAAATAAAATCATATGCTACACACTATTTTTCAGCCTCCATCAAGTCCTAATTTGAAGAGTTTGACTTGAAATGTCCTTCTAAAACTCTTAGATATTAAAACAGATGAATATTCTTTTTATGATGATTTCTCAAGAATTCTGGACAGCTTTTTCCCCACAGAATCACAGTTTCATGTGTCAATCAAGTGATAAACTAAGTACCCTATAAATCACTGAGCTGTCATTTTGTCGCATTTTCTGTGAAACACCTTGACTGTTTTTATCATGAAGAACTTTTCTTTCAAATTTAGAATAAGTCAAAATGCTTTTTGTGTAGGTTAATTGCTACACTTGAAGTAAAAAACTTTGATTTTTTTTTCTTTAAATTCATCATCAGTTATTTGTGTTACTATACTTTTTGCAGAATTAGGAGCTTCTAATACTGCTCAGAAGAGGATTGTTTTCTCATACTGAGAAATAGTCAGCACTCTTGTGAAAAAGAAACCATCTCAACATTGTCAGTTGACAATCTCAAGCAACAGTCAGTATTGGCTTAAAGGAAGTAAGGGAGATAACAAAGCCATAATATTCACAGAAAATTCTGCCCCTATCTTTCTAATACAAATGTAGGTTTTGGGATTGTCTGTCTTCAGCTTTCTGATAGACCCTGGTATTAGCAATTGGCTTGTATAAGCAAATCTATTTACATTTTCTGAAAATTTACTTTCCATAGGACTCCAAGTAAACTGTCAAAAGTTTACTCTATAATCAACATATATAAGCTGTTTTATATTTCTTAATTTTGTAATAAGTTGGTGAGGTCTCTGAAGTGACTGTGCTAACAACAAAACAGCTTGCTTAAGAAGGCATGATCCACTAAGTTAAATGTGCTATAAGGGGAGGTTAGTAAGTGCACATCAGAACAGAGGTGTTTCATCGGCAAGAGAAGTTTCTTGCAGATTTGTATCTGTAGGTTTCTTAGTTGTATCTCCACATCTCAGTTCTGCACGAGCCAGAGAGCTTTCTGAACCTGAGCTAGAAAGAAATCCAACTCTCATAGCACTTTCAAGTCTGAATACTGTACATCTAAGTTTGAAGCTAACCAAGATCAAGCAAAGAGAATATGGAGAAGAGGGCCTGGCTGCCCATACTGAATGTTGGTTACTTAAAGAGGGGTTTGATCCTATTCAGTTTGTGCTAGTATCTGCAGAATTTGATCCATCCAGCCCCTTAGGTTGCATGCTGACAACCTTCTTAAAGATATAATTCTTTCTTTACTATGAGTCTCTTCCAAAGCCTGCAGTACCTCAGCCTTCATAAGTGTCTCACCTCACTCACCTCATCCACTCACTGCATGTTACCCCTCCTGCTGATTTGATTCCCCTTCTGAAAGGTCTTGTTTTGTATTACTGCCAGCAAGCTATAGAACTTGACTGACAAAAGGAATTTTTGACATATTGACCTTTTTGTCTCTTCTGTTCCCTATGTTGCTGCTGTGCTCCAAGCTGCATTCCCTGCTTGCTTCAGAAATGCTTTTACTCTTCCTCTTCATTCTATAAATACTACAAATTACAGACTGCTTGTACTCTTGTCTCTCATTTTTTGGAATTTCTTCAGTCTGCTACTGTTGTACTAAATGATCCTGGTATCAGTGCCCAATTCTGAATTTCTTTTTCATGCTTGTGTGTTGTCAAAAAATGAGTGCAGACTTACTACCATAGTATTGTTATCTTACACTTCACTTCAACCTGCTATTATTTTTGGAAAAACACCCAACATTCTCCTTCAAGTGAGGTAAACTGCAGGTCTATTTGATTCAACTGTTTTTCATTACTTCATTGGAGACTGCAATGCTGTCTTCCCAGAATCTCTTTTTATGTCCCTTTCTTCCACTGTCCCTGAAGTTTCTTGTTTATCCATTTATGGCTTGTTCTGTACCTGAATGTACTGGATTGAGCTATGCACTGGAAATCCAGAGGAACATGATAGTATGTTGTAAGTCTTTCAGAAATTTTCTTTGAAAAACTCAAATATCCCCTTTTATTAATGCATTCCTTTCCTTGCTGAGGCTGAAATGATAGATTTTTTACCATCATTTCTATTTCTTTCCATTTTCACACAATTTGAGTATTTAATTCAAGGTTTTAAGAGATTTCCATAAAAAAACTGCTCAAGTATCACTAAAAAAGCATCATTAGTGACACTTGTGTGAATTAACACCCATAGCTACCACTAACCAGAAGGTGGTAACAATTTCTCAGTATCCAGCAACAAAGGAAGATGTATTTCTGGAAGAAAGCTTTTCCCTCAGCAAGATGCCTGCCTTTTTGAAAATCCCTACAGTTTAAATAGATTCGGAGCATGTTTGGAATGTCATAAAATACAAGGTATTTCAAATGAACTGGGGAATGGCCCAACACTTACCTACTGAACTTTTTTAGAGACCTTTCTCTTATTAGGAAACTTTTATTTTCCCTAACCGTGTCTGTGACAATTACTGAGAAGTACCTGTCAGAAGTAATTGCATGGCTTCTGGCCTTAGTAGGTGAGAGCAGCTTTTTCATGCCATGACCTCATTGCTTATCAGAATTTCTTGTTGACAGCAGCAGATTTTTCATGTTAAAGGCTGCTCAGTGGTCAGTCTCTGGTTGTTTCGTACTTTGCCAGGCAGGCTGGCTTAGGCCTGGCCACTTTGAGTTTATTGGATATTACCTTTCAATTGGTCTTTAAAAGTGTTTTTCATGTTTGCCATGTCAAGGTTTTGATTAATAACTGGCTTCACTTTTGCAGTCTGATATAGACATTTCAGTGATGAGATTTTTTGAGAAAAATCTTCTAAATTTTGAGTGCTATATAAGGTACTAAATAATCAGTTTATATTACATACCATTACATGTTTTTACTTCTCAGTGTCCCTGTCTTCCTTTAAGACAATTATGTTTTATCTTTATAGCCACATCTAAACTTCATGCTTGCATGTCAGATTTTTGTTTGATGGGAATCTGGGTGCAGTGTAGCTATAGACAGTATATTTTTTCCATAAAGATGCATCCATTTAAATGACACCTCCACTGATCTGGACTGGATGGAATAGAATCTGCTATTAAATATTATGTCTGTAGAAGTTTCATTTATTAGCTGTGGACTTTGCTGGTGCAAAACCTTCCCAAAATGATCACTCTTTATTTGTGATTTTGCTTTTGGCATAGAAAATTTCACACTCAAAGCAGAAGGTTCTTGTTCTAATTTTTGCCTCTCATCATTCAGTCTAGAAAATAAATATGCACATTTCAATTACATTGATAATACCTGATAGACTATGACCTACTGTATCCATTTAAATGAACAGGACAGAAGACACTTCTTTTTTTTTTCTAATTATGAAGAAAAGTTCCAAGGCTTTCAAGTCTGCCTCATATTGCCAGATAAGACTGAGAATTCTGAAGAATTTGTCTTCCCCAGTGCTTCCTCTGTTGGAGCAGGGTATCCGTTTGCTGACCAAGTTAATTACAAATATTTGTTAACTCATTTGTTGCTCATTTTTTTCTGAAAGAGAACCCTCAGATGGATCTCCTGGGGCACTTCTACTGCGAACTACAAACAAGATTCCTCCTTCCTCTGAGGGATACTACTATGTACTCATATTAAAGAAGGAGAATGAGTGCTGAAGTTACTGTCCACTGAAGTGTTGAATATGAACAAAATTAGCATCTAGATAGCATTTGCACCTTACTGTCTATTTATAATGTGTTTATCAGCTTTATCAGCTGCAGGTTTATCAGCTGTAGGGCCAAAATTATTTTTGAAACTAAGTGGATCAATGCTACTGCTCACATCTTTCATTCTATTTAAAAATATGCTGAGACAAATTGTAACAGGACAGATAAGGTTAAAGTTGCATAATAGAGAAAGTTACATTATGCAGGAAGAGATTGTATATAGGAAGCATGCAAGGAGAGGACCTGAAAATATGGTAAGGTTTTTCCTTATCCCATTTTCTCAGTAACCAACCACCTTGCAGGTTTTCCTTCTTTTTCTTGGATATCTAAATTTGGTTTGAATTTAATGTAAGATTGCAGTAGACAGCTATGTGGTGAATTACTTCATGTTATTTTGGGGGTTGTTCAGTTTTGGTTTTGTTATTTTTTTTTCCTCTCCAACTCTGTTTCCTTCCCTTGCTTACAGTTGGGGTTTTTTTTTACCTCTGCATCGCAGGGTTTGACATAGCCTTTGGCTGCTTTATAAGGAAATAAGAAGAAGTGTTAGATCATGGCACTGACATTGCTTGTGAATGACAGATACTTGACT
This sequence comes from Urocynchramus pylzowi, assembly GCA_013397555.1. Taxonomy (NCBI): domain Eukaryota; kingdom Metazoa; phylum Chordata; class Aves; order Passeriformes; family Fringillidae; genus Urocynchramus; species Urocynchramus pylzowi. Next base: position 88,812 of record VZRH01006054.1, read on the forward strand.
TCTTTGTGTTGTGTTATTTTAGTTTGTTCTGTCTGAATTATTATTTTAGCCCTTCTACTTGAGCAAGGTGTTTCACTGGAATATCATTTTTATTAATTGATACTGTGGCAATAGAGACACTCAGAAAAAGGCAGTTATGACACTTGCATTAGGAAAATTTTACTGTCTTCTTGTTTTTTATATATGCAGTATCAATTTTGTGGCTGCTAACAAGTATACTCTACAGTCTTATATTTTTGAATGCTCTTTCTTTGTGTCAGTTTTTGGAAAAATAAAAGCAAGTCATTTTAGACTATAAAAACAGAATCAGTAACATGAAGACAGCAGCCATACACAGTTGTCTGTTGTTCAAGAACTAAGCACGAGATGCACTTCTGGAAGGAGAATGTTTAATGGGTTGAAAACCACACATAGAATACTGTTTTACTGTTGTAAATTTATTATCAAGCACTTGCCATTTTCTTACAATACATGAATTTGAAATCAGTATGCAATGTTCATGTTTACTCTGTTACTTTAAGTCAGTTACCAGGCTATTCTCACATTCTTGTTTCTTCATAAGAGTACCAAATGGCACTGCATAATTGGATCACTGCTTGTCTGAAATTTGGAAGTGCATGAGTTCCAGACTCTTCTAAATTGAAAATTTCACAAAACATGCAAACATCTTCTAAACTGAAAATCTGTAGTTTCGTGGGTTTCTTTTCTTTTTTCTTTTCTTTTCTTTTCTTTTCTTTTCTTTTCTTTTCTTTTCTTTTCTTTTCTTTTCTTTTCTTTTCTTTTCTTTTCTTTTCTTTTCTTTTCTTTTCTTTTTTTTTTCTTTTCTTTTCTTTTCTTTTCTTTTCTTTTCTTTTCTTTTCTTTTCTTTCCTTTCCTTTCCTTTCCTTTCCTTTCCTTTCCTTTTCTTTTCTTTTCTTTTCTTTTCTTGAGAACAAGACAAATTTATATAAAATATTTCAAAAACAGATTTTTTAATTATTAATTTTGGAATTTTAGAAGTTCTTTTTCTGAATCTTGTGCTTAGTTCAGCACAAAAAGTTACTGGCTTCTCAATTTAAGGCATGCTTTGCCAAATACCCTTAAAATCTTTAAGGCATTAATTTTCTCTAATCTCATCATTTCAGATGACTTGGTGAAGAATCCCATACCTTTTGGAGTTGAAAGCCATGAGTTGTGCTGTGGGAAATTTCTAGGCATAATATTTATTTGAAAGAAAGCTAAGACACTTTCAATTTTCTTGAAGTTTAAGAGTTCAGCAGGGCAGGATTATTTTACTGAGAACAGAAATAGAAGAGATGTACTCTGTGACATTCAAGGGAGTTCTTTTCTCATTTTCCTTTCAAGACAGGAAACTATCAAGAATGGCAAGAAGACAGCTGACATGACGAGGAAAAGCTAGAGTAAATGAAAAGCTCCAGAGACCAGAAAACTAATGGTGGGACAACCATATAAAAAGCAAAGGGGTGTGATGGTCAAGGATTCAAAAAATTAATAACAAGTGTTCTGGAGGAAAGCACCAAGTAGAGCATGCCTGTCAGCGCCCACTGATTTCAGAAGGAAAGCAGACATTTGGGGGAGCTTCACAGCATGGTGTGGGAAGAAGATTAGGCAGATTCAAACCCCCACTAGAAAAATCCATGGACAATTTTTTCTTTTTTAATTTGTCAGTCCCAGGTTAATCTGAACACCTTCCTACAATATGGGAAGCAGCAAAATGGGTAGTTTAGTACAGGATGAGTTTTGCTGAACAAATAAGCAAAAGCACATAGGAAAAGATGGACCTCAACTAAAGCATTTTGAAGCTAAAGTACTGTTTGAGGCTGAAAAGAAAGGGACTTAGCCTAAGCATGGGAAAGCTAATCCCTGCCAGCTATAAACAAGGAGCAGATGAAGTGAATCTGTGTCCTAAAACATGGGGACAAATGCAAAAAAAAATCCTTTATCTCACATAAATCAAATTGCAGAAAATCAATCAGACATCACAAAGATTTATGAATTAGAGAAAGAGGGACAGTGCTTCAGGGACACAGAAACTGAGAAAATCCTTGTGCATCCTCAAATGACAGACCTAAAGAAGGCTAGGGAGGTAATCAAAGTATTTTAATTCTAGAAAGACTCCCCTGCCCAGGAAGCTCTGTGTGTGAGCAACATCCATCTGAATTGTACAACTGACAAAGCAGTACTCGATAGGATTCAATCTGCTGGACACCATGCAGAATAAGATATACAAAGATAATAGTGCTGGGAAGCAAGAAGATGAGTAATTTTAATGAGGGGCACCCAGGTAGGCAAAGACAAGTGCCAGATTATTTTGTAGATACAAATCAGTCCTAGCGGTGTGAGTTGAACATGTTTTTGTTCTCACTGGAATTGCTGGAGATGTCACGGTTCCCTACTTCAGTCTGCAACTGGAGAGGCAGTCAGAAGGAATTGCATGTGATGAAAAAACTTCAAGATACTTCTGAATTTCAGAAAGATGAAAGCTAACAAGTTTTGGAGAAGATGAAAAATTATCACTGTGCAGAGAAAAACAGGCAAAAGAAGAAAGAGAATCACTGTGAGGATTGTGGCAGACTTTGTGCTGAAGGTTATATTTTTATATATGTTATATGGAGTGAGCAACCAGATCATCTTTTTTTTTTTTTTTTTTTTGAAATACACGTTTTGGGGACTTTGCCTCTGTTACATCCCTACGTAGCTCTGCAAGATGTTTCCTTGCAGAGAGAAGATAGAAATTGAGTGGTGTAACTGCATGCTGTATTTGGACACAGTTTACCTGTGCCTCACATGCAATGATTAATTAAAGGTGAAGGCTGGAAAATAGGAAGAAAAGCCACCCCTTGGTTTGTCCAAAGGTGTCAACCTAGGGTGGAGTGAAACTATCTGTGGACAGTCTGTCCCTTGGATTCACTGGGTGTGGGGGTCACTTCTTGTAGAGCTCTGAGAGGACTAGTAAGAAGCAAAGACTACCATATTTTGGAATTAGTGGGACAGTGAATAAAAAGCCACAGGGGTCACTGTGTGATTTCTGTTGCAAGTCAGGAAATCCTGGAAAGGTGTTTTAGTACCAGCAAGACTGGAGGAAAAGGCTGGTGTGCATCAGTGGAAGGGAAGTTAAAAATTTGTTTTCAATGCCTTTTGTTGTAATCTGTGACATTCCAGTACTAAATTTCATTTATTTGATTGATCTGTTCTTGTAAGATGATAAACCTAACTGTAGGGATTTAATGCCCCTTAGTAGCTTATATTTTAGAAAGCAAAGAGAGCAGTTCCTGTAGAAGGCAGACCTGAGATTCACAACGCTTCTCACTCAAGCTACAAATTTACTAACCTTTGTCCCACAGATGGTCTGGAGAATTGAGAACTTTTGTAGCTTCTGGGAAAAAATATCCCTGTCCTGAATTGTCCGAGTCCAATACTTACTGGCCAAGCTCTTTTAGATTCTCCATGCAATGCTTAATGTAGAATTTATGTATTCGAAGATATTTCACATGCAGGATTTCTGATTTAGCAGAGGAATGTAAAATATATTGATAACACAGTCCAAATGGCAAATGTAAGTATACACTTAGCAATATGGCAATTTCAATTTCCTGCTCAATCACAATATGACTTCCCTAACAGCCTCTATAAAATGCTCACCATCACAATACTGGGCATCCACCCTTGTCAGGAAGAAATACATGGGTTGAAGACAGCTCAAGTCCATTGTTTTCTTTGACCTATCTTTGCTTACTGTCTAGTTTTTGTCTTCTGTGTTGGGATGAATCATGTATTCACCCTGCCCTTCTATGATAGCTTAACTAACTCAGGAAAATATTCACACTCTTTAAATGAACTCAAGGAGCTACCACTTCATGCATTAAATTGTTGGTAGGTGTTTACCTAAAGTAAAGGCCTCCCTCTGGTTCCCCTTGTGTTGAGATGAAGTCAGCTTATTTGCAAAAGCTGAGTTCAGTCACATCCTGCTTTATTCCTTGAGCTTCATTGATATCAGGCCCTATCCCTTCCCCTCTGAGTTTAAAACCCTCATAGGGTTTTATTGTTCAGTTATGTGAGGTGACACATGAAATGAAACTTAAATAAGATATATTTGTGAGCTGTAAAGCAACAAAATGGTTTGGGTCAGTGGAAATTCTTAATTTTGAGAATTTTTGCTATGGTTCATTTTAGTGCTGATCTTTTTCTGATTGCTTTTAATATACATTCTGTGAAACTTAAAGTAAAAAGGTCACATAGAAATGTTTGTTTGCTTTACTTTAATGTATGTCAGAATAAGTGACTTAGGTAATTGCCAGACATGTTCCACCGATGCTATATATTATGTGAGGAATGAAGTCACTTCAGAAAAATTATTTTGTTTTTGTGCAATTAGAAATTTGTCCTATCTTCTACATAGCTGGAAAAAAAAAAAAAAAAAGCCACTAGTCAGCTGCATCTAGCATTTGGCTAGAGCAAAATGTGCTACTGTTACACTCAGGAAAGGCTCTCAGGCCAGTTACTTAATAAAAAAGAACCAACTGCTGTTTCTTCCTGTTCAAGAAACAAATGATAATGATAACTCTAATTTGAAATTATTATGTTACCAAAATATTTTTTAAAAGTCAACAACCTGATGCAATAGGCTGACACAGGAGACTTTAATTGAAACTGGTGTTCTGGCATCTATCCTCAGCCTAATAAAATAACTAAGGTCTTAAATCTTATGCTTTTATGCATTAATAAATCATATTTTCCACTGTTACAGAGTTTGCATGATGGGGAAAAGTAGGTCTTCATCTAATATGAAATGTAGGCATATCTTGCTTGCTTCAATTTGTAAAATGGCACATAAATAGCATTAATGCTGTCACTGTGCCTATCTCATTTTCTGGGAACCAATCCCATGATGCATTCCCATAAAAGCATCCTTGTGGTGAAGCAGCTACAGACTGTAGAAAAAGTCATCAAATGACTCAAAAACAGCACTGATCTTGATGTAGATAACACTGATCCACAAAACACCTATTCTCTATTCGGTAAGAAAAAGGGAGCTGTAGAATGTTTTACAGACAAGTAGTACTTTTCTGTGCTAGGAAGTGACTTCATCAAAATCAAATTTCCATCAACCTCATAAGCAATTAGAGAAAATGTCAAACTCCTGTTAATATCTAGGGAGCTGGTTGCCATTAGAATGTATGATAAGTAGCATACATGTGAGATGGCAGTTGAATTAATATACTGGGAACCTTTCCTTGATTAATCTGTAGTATATACATCACATTAATCAAGGAATCTCTCTATTAAGTTCAGTTTTATAGGTGTTTTACTGTCAGAAGGTTTTATTAATGGGTATGTCCATCCTCGATTATCACGGATGTTCTCAAGGCCAAAGTGAAAAGATATTAGATTTTTTTTCTCCTTCATTGTAGGTTTTTGGACCTTCTGGCTATACTGGGAGGAACATCAATGTAAACAAACTATTGAGAGTAAAGGACGTGGTCTCACTGAGAGAATGGTTTAAAATTTACTTGTGGTGTCAGCTGGTTTTTAAGCAGCCTCTTTACTGCATTGAGCCTCTGTGTCATACATTAAATGACTAAATTACTTGCAAGATATGTAAATTTTTTCTTCAAATGCTTTTACTGTAAAACAGAAAAGAAATTATTTCTCTTGTAATTTGTATCAGGTATTATCATGGAATATAGAGTGGTTTGAGCTTGAAGAGTCCTTAAAGATGATCTCATTGCAATTCCCATGCCATGGCAGCAGGAGGGTGGGGGTAGCCTTTCGCTAGACCAGCTTGCTCAGGGCCTCATCCAGTTTAGTTTAGAACACTCCAAGGGATAGGGTGTCTACAACTGCTCTGGGCAACCTATACCAGTGTCTCACAGCAAAGAACTTCTTTCTAACGTCTGGAGTAAGCCTGCCCTCATTTAGTTTGAAGCCATTCCCCCTGTTACTGCATGTTCTTGTAAATAGTCCCTTTGCATCTTTCTTGCAGCCTCCCTTCAGGTACTGGAAGGCAACAATTAGGTCACCCCAAAGCCTTCTCTTTTCCAGGCTGAGCAGCCCGAATTTTCTCAGCCTTTCCTCAGGCTCTAATAGGAGAGGTGTTCTGTCTCTCTAACAATCTTGGTGGTCATCCTCTGGACTTGCTCCAACAGGTGGTCTTTCCTGTGTTGGGGACCTGGAACTGGATGTAATATTTTTATTGCTTTGCAAAATATCACATTTCCAGCTATTTATTATGCTCAATATCACTGTTGCACACTAAAAGGGATATGTACTCTTACGTATGCTCAGTTCGTATGAATACTTAACTGAACAGTATTTTCAGTTTTTAGCTTTCATTAGTGGACATGGTGTTAATCACAGAAATGTAGAAAAATCTGTGCATAAAATATATGTCTCCTTTTGCCTATTCTACTTGTAAGAGTAATTTGCTGCTCAGTCTCTCAAAGCCTGGTGTCAGTTTAGCTGCTCAAATGCTAAATTAGTTTTAAATCTTCACTGTCTCTAATGGTTATAGTTTTCATTAGTATTTGAATGACAGATGTCAGTTAACAACTACTCATAATGCTCACCAGAGAACTGCATACAAAAATCTATTTATTCAGATGTGACAACTTGGCACAGTCCTAGAAGACAATCTGTAAAGCATGTGCTTTATTTTCCTGAAGGATTTACTTTTCAGTACGCTTGTCTCAAAAGTATGATGGTTTATGACATTATGGTTTGAAGCCTTGGAAGTGGTTTCTAGTTTCTCAAAAACAATCAGCAGGATTGTATCATTTAAAAAAAATAATTAAATCTCTGAGGAGTAATTTGTATAAAATTCCCAACCCCCAGAAAACCCCCAAACCAAACAAAAAAAAAACCACTCTGTATTTTCTGTTCTGCAGTATTTCCACTGTAGTGAAGAAACTAAAGACAGAGGCACAGCACAGATGTTTTGCTATATTTTAACATTTTGAAAAATCTTTTATTCTGTCAAATCGCATTTTGGAAAGGGCAAAATTCTTAAAAAGAAAATACTGTATCCCAGCACACATAAGATAATATTTAAGTCTCTTTATTTTTTATACTCTTACTGGTGATGATTTAGAAGCAAGTTTGGTATGGGTAATAGCACTGCAGGTTTTAAGGTGAATACTAGAGGAGCTTAAAGCAAAAGAGCCTTAAGCATGCCTGCAGGGAGATTCATTTCAGTACAGAGAGTGAGTACCTTCCACAGTGATGTATTAAAGTTCACAGTGCTGTAATATCACATGGGACCAAACCAGGAATGGTTTCACTCAAGGCAGCAAGCAAAGTTATAAGTGACATTCGAAGCAGGTCCTTATGTTTTGTCCCAGGATTTGGTTTGATGCATATATAAACATGCTTATTTTTAGACTTCTTTTGGAAGCTCACCAGGCAAGCAAGCTTTTTGCTGATCATGAAAAGGTTACAGCCAGGCAGTGTAACCTCTCAAATATAATGGATATTTCAGGTGAATACAAGCAAGATCTCCTGTGTGCCCTCACCATGCAATGCTGATCTATTGAACCAGACAAAGAAATAAGTTATTCACAAATGCTGCTGCCCAGAGGCAAGCAGGAGAAATGAAAGTAGGGGACCAGCTCTTCAAAGGTTGCTTCCACTGATTGTCAGTTTTGTCCATTTCATACCTTGTTTCTGAGCACCACTTTAAAACAAGGCAGGTGAATATAATTCTGCCTTTCAATTTTAAAAGTATTGAGAAACTACAGAAGCTTGTTTCAAGTGGAACTGAAATTATAGTTGTCATAAGACAATGAACTAATGTTTCATCCTTCATGCATAATGCCTTTCAAAAGAAACTTAACAAATCAGTAGTTTGGATCCCCTCCATTCTACCCTCTTAATAAGTAGTTCCACATACCACTGAAATGCTCTTACTTTGATCCCTTTCCTTGTGAATGAAAGGAACCTTAACCTCACATCACAGAGAATAAAGCTTCTGGATTTAAATATAGACATACATGTTTCTTAGGACCTGCTCTTTAGGAAATGTGTTTTCTCTTTTTATATTTACATTGACTGACTAATAGACAATCTTAAGGCATTCAAGACAGTTTTATAAGAACAGATTTATCAGTAGTGAAATGCTATTTAGAGGCATATCTATCATAGAGATATATCTGTCTATTCAGCTACTGACTGCATTTTTCAACCCTTTGATCAGACTGGTTCATTTGCAAATTGTAGCTCTTGATCCTGAATAGTAATAAAAAGACAATCCTCAAAACAAACCCTTCTCTAAGGTGTGATTATCCATTTGACTCATACCAATTATTTTAAGCTGTTAGTGCAGCCCATTTTCTTTGCATCAAAAAAAAAAAAAAAAAATTAGACTTATCCCTGGGATATGCCTTGAAGAAATATTTAAGTAAGAACTAATTAATATTCTTTCAACATGAAAGTGAAATTCTTACAATGATACTTTACTCTCGAACATGCTTATTCCAGTAATCCCTTGCTCAGCATCACAGTTGTGTCCTCCTGGCCACTGTGAAGACAGGTGGTAGGTATGTATTTGAATCCATACTGGTATGAAGTAGAAGGCTTATTCTCTCAGTCTGCTTCCAGCTGTTCCAGTTGTTCTCAGAAAGCATGGTCTTTCTCAGTCCTGAAACCATAGGATTCACTATACAGACTGCCTGTAATAGTTAAATTATTATTTAGAGGAGATCAAGACAGTGGTCCAGCAGCTCTTTTCTGCATAGAGCCCTCATTCTCATTTCCAAGAGTTTAACAAATTTGTATACATTGTCTCTCATGTTCCCTTATTGGTTATCATCCACTTTAAAATATATAAAGATTAAAAAGGGAGTGTTACAGTTCTTATCGTCAGTTTACCAAGTTCTCACACTTTGATCCTTATGAATATGTTTGGTTTCTGCTTTGCTTTATTTATTGTTTCCTTTTATTTATTTATTTGTCTTTGGTTAACTTATTTATTTATCTTATATATTTCTTTAAAGACCCCTTAAGTATTCTTCAGTGTGTAGAAAGATATTTTGTATCATCAGTTTTCATCAGTTCTTTGACAAACCACATGTTTCTCCTCATTAGTTTTTCATTTTATAGCCCTTGTATCTTGGTACAGGATCTTTGTATAGTCAAGTTCTAGAGCTTTACTTTTGTTGTACAGCTGCAGTAATTTACTTATTGCACTTCACTACCTTATTATAGAATTTTCTTGCTTTGCACTAGGTGTAGTGCAAAGTGTAGAAATTTTGGAGATTGTATGTTATAATAATGTGAAAAATATTCTATTACAATAATGGTTTTTAAACAGAAACATGGCTGTGACTCATACTCAGGTATTCAGTGCTACTCACAAAAATGCTAATAAAGTATGTTTATTCATTTATTTTGTTAAATTAGGTATTGATACAGTTGATTAATAGTCTGCATGAGTTTATAAGAGGAGGATTACTTGACCAATATTGACTTATGCCTTGTCAGAAAACACACATGACATTAGGAGAAATCATCCTTTCTAAGGCAGACATTTGTAGTTTTCTCAGGCAAGTACAATACTTGCTAGCAAATGCCCAAAAATAATTGTTACAACCTGTCTGTTGAAGATGTCTATACTAAAACAATGCTGGGTTTTTCCAGGCAGACTTCTTAAGACACAATATTATGTTCTTTGTTTAAATTGTTATCATTTAACAGTGAATAGCAAGATGTATTTATAAGCAGATACATTGATTGACTGCATTTCAATGTCAGAGGGATGTATTTAAACCTACTGTGTTTGTGCACCTCAGCTGGAGCTGATAGCTTTGTTTTGTGTCCATTAAATAGTACATAGGAAAGAAAATCAGACCAAAAGAAAAGTATTTTGTTCAAAAAGTTTGGATTTTTGCTATTATCAACACACTACAGTTATGTATGAGTATTTGAGACAAGGTCTGGACCTGGTAGAATGCCCCAAGCTGCAAAAAACAGATCCCTGCTTATCAAAATATTGTTTTTCTGAGCGTTGAAATACACATTAATTGAAAAAGCAAAAAACTCATTAATTTACAGTAATCTGAGAAAAACTCTGTATTTAAACAAATATATTTGGTACCAAACATGACATTTCCGCTTTCATTGTTCTTACATATTCAACATTTCCTTGTTCAACACACTTGTCAAATCTAAGATAGGAAATGAAAATTTTTCTTAAAATCATATTCTCAATAATTACTTTTTCCAGATGCCATTTACTTTCAACAAACCTGCCCCCGATAGGAATAGTTGTTTTTTTTTTTGTTTTGTGTCTTTCACATTGCCTCTTCTGTAAAAGAATATGGGCTCTAGCTTTTTTAGTAGTAGATTTCTTCTGTTTTCTCAATTTCTGCTGTAGGATACATCTCTCCCTTTAGTGGAAGATTTAGACAAGTTGAAACACATGAAGTAGATATACAAATAAGATAGGTTTTTCATTGAATTCACCTGTTTTCTAGGATGCTTGTGCAATGCTATACCTTATCCTGATTTTCGCCTTTTTCTCTCCTGAAACACACTGCAGTTTATTTTGTGGGTGAGATTAAATTATACAAACAATTCCTTTCATTCCCATCTATTTTCCCCCTCCATTCAAATAACTCAATATCTAAGTTACTGTAATCACTTAAGGAATAGAAGTGGTGTTCTGGAAAACTATGACAGGAATAAAAGAATTGTTTTATTCATTGCACAAATTCACAAAATGCTTATTCTGCTAATAATGAATGGCTGTAGAAGGGAAACAACAATTTCAAATACATGTAAGAGTTTTCATGGGGGAGGAATTATTAGTAAAATCTAATACACTAACAGCTGAACTAATTAATTATTTTAAAATACCTTTCAATAACATACATAGCAGAAGAGACTTAAATGTAGCAACATTTTTACTGTGAGAATTTCAGTTTCTTAAATTTTATGTACAATTCTCAATTGCTTCTTCTGTAACATGTCCCTGGTACTCAGGAAACTCTGGAAGCTTGTGCTGTAGGCTGTATGTACTTAAGACACACTTTCCTGCTGAAGTTTTCATTGACAGGCTAGATTCAGTTTTCTGAGTTTTGCTGCCCCACACTGGGATTACAAGAAACTACTTCATTTAAATCTAACTGTAAGGGAAAAAGCCGTCAGAAAAGCAAACGTATATGAAAGTCATGCATTTTTGTAAGTTTCCTGTAATTTCTGTAGTTCAACCATATTTTGTTTATCCTTAATTGCAGCACAGCCACACCAAGTTTTTTGTGCTTTCTGTGTATTTGTGCTTTTCATTGTTTACCTGGCATTCTTTGTTTTCTAGCTTCTATTCTTTCTTTGTAATTTCCATTTTTTTACGCAATGCACTTGCAATCACAATATGATCTCAGGTGCCAAACAGTTGTATCACTTTGTCCATTTTATGGGCCCACATTTGGCATTGTGCTGTTAAAAAACCTGTCCAAATCATGAAAATATTTCCACAGGACTTTATCCCCCAAAAGGTGATAAATCACTGATAAAGTTATGCCTCAGTCCATATGTGGAGGATCAGGCATAAGTATGTAAACAGGTTTTGCCTCAAATGTTCTGCCTGTTGAGACAGGAAAGCATTTATGGAAGAGAGGGTCCTGGGGAGATGGGGCAGCACTGTTATGAGCCAACTTCTATTTCTGCCTTGAGACTTGTGCTCAGTGTGCCTGCATCAACTCACTCCTCCCTCTGACTCAATTCCTGGAGAGCTCTAAAGGGCTGGCTGTGCATGAACAAAAAATGTAACATGAATGGTGTGAAAACCTATTTTACTTAATAGGTATGCACCGGGTAAACTAAAAAAGGAAGTGGATCAGTCCCTTTCTCTCTCCTTTCCTCCCTCACCAACTTTTGACCACAAATCTGGACCACCCATCCAGCTGGATCAATGCATTATCTAAGGACTGGTGATCTTTCTTCTCTTTCTCTCTTTTCTGTCTTTATTTCTCTCCTCCCTTGCTTTGTCTTGGCAAAGTGTAGCTATCATATTCTTACCCTGTACTCTGTACTGAAGTTTGCTGTAAGGATTGGGAGCATGTTAAAGGATGTTGTAAAAGATAAGGACTTATTCAGCCAACATTTTTAAGACTAAATAGTGGGCTGATTACCAGAGTCAAAGCCTAAGAGTTCCCTGACATGAGGACTGATGTCTTTGTTCAGCTTAATGAGAATTTATAACAAACACACTTTCTACCATACCTGTCTTGGTAGAAAGAACTTCAGACACTGAATTCAGACATTGAATTCTGCTTATGATCATGGTCTCAGTTCTAAGCCCATTTCTGATGTGAATTGTAACTCAGTCCTTAAATTATTATGAATATGGTAATATTTCTTGACTGGATAAAAGGTTTAAATTTGGAGCCAGAGTTCCAGAAGACTTCTCTTTGGTCAAAGTAAGTGTAGTAGAGATAGCAATAGCAGAATGGTGAGCCACAGGGATGGATGTTTTCCTGAACAGTTCTCACAGGCTCTGCTGATTGTCATTGCTGGGATTTCATGGTTATGGCCCAAAACACCCTGCTTGTGTTCAATCTGAACAGTTGGTTTCATCTGATTAAATTACAGTTTGGGCTAATGATGAAAGCTAATTGACTGAAGCAAAATCCAGATAGGACTGATGGACTGGTGCTAATGGAATAAAGAATTAAATCCTTGAAAGTTAAGGGAAGGATAGCATCTTTTCCTATAAGTAAATCCAAACTTTCAGTCAAGTTTGGATTTATCAGTTAGGATAGTGGTTGTTACCAGCACAAACAGTGACCAAGATGCACACATATGCTTGACTAGAAGGCTGCAAAATTCTTTCCCCTTAGAATTTGGTAATGCTATTGGTATGTTTACCTTTGAAATATATATGTCCTTTATGTATATTGTTAAATCAATGACAGATGAAAAGTAGTGTAGATGTTTCCTTATTATGCAGATGTTTCACCCTGAGTACTATTAGTCCTCTGTGATCCTTCTACCAAGTGGTAAAATAGGAAGGGTTAGTACTTGCTTATTTGTGAGATTGTCTTTTATGGCATCTTAATTTTAGTATTAAAGTGTTGATTAAAATTAGAGGTAGAATTTATCTGGTTGTGTGTATCAACACATGCAGGTAACCAAGGGCAACCATCAAACTGCAGCCAAAATGTAAAGAGTAGATTTATTTCATGACCTTGCTGACAACACCAGGCAGCAGAGACACTCGGGGACATGGGCTCTGTTAGGCTCAGCTTATCCTATTGAAAGTGGCAGGAGTGGTGGTGGGGGCAGGGGACATCACTGCCTGCCTCACTCTAACAAAAGAGTGCTATGTGCATGTCTGTGGGTGTGTTATCTCTCTACAAGAATTCAATTTCTCAAAGCAGGCAGAGGATGAACAGCATTAGGTATAAAAATGGAGTTTTTCCACACCGGAATTTTTTAGCATTCTCAGCTGCAGGGTCAATTCAGTGAAACTATTCCCTCCTCTTCACAAAAAGTTTTACCCCTTTCTGCCCAGAAAAGTTGGGCAGAAACTGGTTTTCCATACATCTTTAGGTAAGCTTTCTCTTTTTGATCTGTTCTGGTTTTGGCTGGGGTAGAGTTAATTTTCTTTACACTATGGGACTGAGTCTTGGATTTGTGATGAAGAAAGTGCTGATACTACAAAAGTGATGTTTTCATTGTTAATGTGTGCTGTTTACACAAATTCAAGGCCCATTCTGCTTCTCACACCATCAACACACAAAGAGCTGGGAGGGGACACAGCTGGACAGCTGATATTGACTGATCAAAGGGATATTTCAGACCATATGATGTTGATTCACCAATAAAAGCTGTGGAGAGAAGGCAGAAGTTAGGGACATTTGAAGTGATGGTTTTTGCCTTCCAAAGGAGCTGTTATGCATGATGGAGCCCTACTTTCCTGGGAATGGCTGAACACCTGTCTGCCCAGGGGAAGCAGTGAATTAATTCCTTGTTTTGCTTTGCTTCTGTGTGCGGTTTTTACTTTCCCTCTCAAACTGTCTTTATCTCAACCCACAAGCTTACTATGTTTTACCCTTTAGATTTTTTTCCCCACACCATCAGGGGAAAGAATGCAAATGGCTGGGTGGTGCTTAGTTGCCATTTGAGGATACCACCACCATCTTTGGTTTAGAAATTATCTGAGTATTTAGCTTTTATGAATATAGTTATTGGAAATATTTAAGACAGATTTTTTTTTTTAATCCACTGACATTGTAGAGATAGTAATGATTTCAATTGTTAACTTAAGTTCCTGCCAGACACCTTAATAATCATGCTTCTAATGTCTAGATCAATGAAATAAAATACATGCTTCATTGCACTACTTAAGTAATGTATTCAGTTTTATCTGAGTCAAAAACCTTTTTCCTCCTTCTGTTCTTCTCCCTGGTTTACATGATTCAATAACAAGTAATGAAAAGACATTTATACCAAGCTGCAGGCTCACTGACACCATATAACTAACACTGCTCTTTACAACAGTGCACCGAGGAGCAAAAGTAAAGGTAATTCCATGATACAGACCTTTCACACACTGATGATTTTACATGGGGCAAAATAATAAAATTTGCTTGTCATTAGCACAGCACAAAAACATGCCAACAAAGCACTGTTCTTCTCTCAAACTCAGTTGATATCTCACATCACAAAAAAAAAAAAAAAAGTCATAAAGGAAGGAAAAAAAATAATCCTTTTCAAAAAATACTCTTATTCTTTAGTGCAGGAGTTTTTATCTGCACAAAAAGGCTGTTTCAGACAAGATCTCAGTCTGAGCTCTGGAAGGGTACATAGTTAATTCTATGTATGAAGCAATTGAATTGACAGAAGTAATGTTTCCTGTTTTGATATTCTCAGTAATATAAAATCAAAGATTAACAGTGAAATGGATTTTTTTTTTTTAAATACAGACTTTGTCTTCAAAATTGGGCTAGCATAAACTTTTTAGTTATTGATGTCTCTCTACTATATGGATACTGAGCATTAAATAATGAAAAATTAGAAATCTCTCAAAATCACTGTTTGTAGTGTTTTATCAGTGCTTTTCCAGTAGCTATGATTGAAAAAATAAAACTTATTTTTTTAAAAAAATCTATTTTGGTATGCTACTATTAAGCTGAGAAATCTAAAACTAATTTTGGAATAAGGAAATATCTTGATTAAAACCTTGCTTATAAAATCCTACTTAACATCTTTGGATTTGCTCTGTCATGAGTCCTATTGTTCAGGAAAATCTTTTCTTGCTAGATGCAGGTGTCTGAACATTATTATTGAATATTTTGGACTTGCACTCCCTATGTTGGGCTTCATGTTCATTCACAGACTTGGTGGTGAGTTTCTTAGTTGTTTAGGTTATGAAATGACAGGTCCTTGGAGGAGAATGCACTCGCTCTTCTCGGACATTCCTGGAGACAGCTACCTCTGCAGCACATCCTCCATGGAGTCTGCCTGAAATCTAATGACTTGGCTGCCAAGAAGCACTTTCAGATTTTGCTGCTTCTTTTACTTTCTGTCATTGTCCTCCTGTTTCAAAAATATGAGAACAAGTGTGTCTCCAGTGTTCATTTTTCATTTGTTTCTGTGGCAAATGCAAAACTCCACTTTCTGAGATGATTGTCTTCTATGTGTATTTTAAAATAGGAATTTTAAAATAAATGTCTTTATTACCAGGGACACAGCTGTATGTGGGTGAACTTGCACAATCTTAAGCAATATTTTTGTCTTTTAGCAAATTTCTTTGGTTTTCCTTTTAGTTTGGTCTTTTTTTGGGCTCTGGAGAAATGATTGTTTGGATGCAGTACAAATGAGTTTATCAGATAGGTTCACTCTTGAGTCTGACAAATTATGTTAATTTATTTAAACTAACATAGCATGTAGAAAGCCTATGCATTCACTTTTCATGAATTTGATAAGAATTTAATTTCTCTCTACTAACTGAACAGGGGAGGGAGCAAAAGTACTGTTTTGATTTTCTTCATCATTAATTCACAATGATGTAATGCATAGGGAAAATCAACTCAAGTTTGCTATTAAGGTCCTCTTTGAAAAGAAGACAAGTTGTTCTTACTCTTCCCATTCTAGAACTCCACTTCTCACCCCAGTGTCGATTTCTGCTTAGAACTTAAGCATCATCCTTCCCAGAAAGCTAAGATGGTTTTTCAGTGTAAAGAACTTATGACTTACTAGGATACAAATCTCCTTTTCATAATCACAAAAACAAACTTACCAAATTGGCTGTATCATGCCAGTGGTACAAATCTTTGTCCTCATAGCTCACAGTAAAGTTTTGAAAAGGCTCAGCCTTTTCAGTGAAACTCAAACTCATACAGAATGAAAAAACATCTACACTTCCCAGTCACTTGCACAAAGTGTTATATTTGGTATTAGGAGTATAACAGTCTAGTCAGGGAAGAGCTGTTACTTGATTACTGCTCAGAATAAAATTGTTTAGCTATTGATGAACTCAACTGGGCTATAAAACAGAAAAAGATAGGATGACTGTGCCTGTTGCCTACTGCCCATGAAAGGGAGGATATGTTCACAGGAATTTTTGTCTCCTCACAAACTGGAAGTGCAATTCTTAATTTTTTTTCCAAACAAATGAAATGGAGAACCAAGCTTAGGGCTTTTACTGTCTGTTACAATGACATAAGCATGCCAATGTATAAGTATTCTACATAAATATTAGCAACAAGACCTTGAAAGGGGAAAAGAATATGTTACGTTGCTGCATCTGAACATGAGTAAAGTGCAATAAACAATTAAAAATTCAGTAAATACATAGCAAGATAAACAGAAGTGACATGGGAAGAATATTTTGCTGAATATAAAAATAAGAATGGTTGGCAAAATTTCAAACAAGATAAGCAGCATTGGAAGCCTGTCTGGGAGAGGGGTAGGTAAGCAGCACAAAAACATTGTGCATGAGAATGAATAAAAAAAGAAGACAAGCCTGTTTCAGTTCAAACTTCTTTTGCTGAAAAGCTCTCAAGTTTGATCACCTCGACTTCTGCAGTTGAGGCCACCCAAGACAGCATCTGTCATTGCTAACTATACAGCGTCAGCTCTGTGGTCTGTGTATCCTCACAGCTAATTTATATTCTAGGTGTCAAAGACAGCTTTGTACAGAAAGTGTTGACAATGTATAAGAAACAAACATTAGGATGAAGTGTGTTGATAATAAATTTAAATAGTAATTTTCTATTGTAAATGTCTGTTTTCTATTGTAAAACTGATAGGATTTATCAGTCTTCTAAAAGCTTCCATCACATGGATCTGTAACTTCCTTCCTGTTAAACGCATTTATACACCAAAAAAAAAAGTTGTTGCAGAAGTTTTTAAAATAACATGAGATGTCACTAAACTAAATCTTTTAAATCTTGTGGCATTTTATTCTTAAAGATTTCTAGCAAGTCAGTTTGAGAATAGATGACACTAGTCACTAAATGAAAACTAACTCATAAAGTTTATAACCTGGGAACATGCTAGCATCTTTTGTTTCTGTGAATTATGTTAGGCACTTAAATACGTCTTCTGACCTGACAAAATACTGAAGATCATAATTTTTCAGTGTGTTTGTACTGTCTCAACAAACATGCTGAAATGTTCCACAGTAAGACAATTTCCAGACATCAAGCTATCACTATCATCACAGTTTTTGACTATATATAGTTTCCTAATACTAACAAATAAAGACAACACAAAGTTTACAATCTGCAATGTTTCTACAAACTTCCTCGGATGACAGAGATAAAATCTCAGTTATGAGGATATTATTAGGGGGGTTATGCCTCTCTTTATAACAGCAACTTTCTGAGAGAAGCCACCTCTATTCTGCCAAGTGTGTAAAATTGAAGTCTTTCTTCCTCACTTCTCTGTGTTACTTTTAAACTGCTTGTAAAACGTTATAGGTTTAAAACTCCAGAGATAAGCCACGAGGTGAGTGTCACTGCAGCAGGGGATGGTGGCAGTGCTGGTGCTGAAAATGAGTGAGCAAGAGTGCTGGTGCAGGGCTCTTTCTATATCTCAATAAGGAAAGCATAATGACAAATGGCTTAGTAATTTAACTGCTTTAATAAGAAAGAATGAGAAGAGAAATGCAGATAGAAATTGTTTCATCTCTTCAGATGCTGGCACCCCACATTGATGCAGAATCATTTGAAGCCTAAATGGATTTTCACCACAGTGGTTTGAAGAGCAGGTGTTGTCCATGGAGAGAAACTGATCCTTTTAGTCATCTGAGCTAACCTGAAAACAAAATCACAGGAAAACAATTCTGTTTCTAAAGGGTGCTCTCATAGGACTTCCTGCTTCACAGTTAGATAAAGACAAGGTCAGGCAGGCAGCATAATTGCAGGTTCCAAGTGGGATGTGCCTTCAGGCTCCTCGTGTAAAATGAGCTGGCCAACTTTGTCCTGCTGTCATGGGTTGACCCTGGTGCAGTGCCAGTGCACCCATTAAAGTATATTTTCCCAAATAGCTGCTGTGAGATGGGACAAGAAACAGAGCAAGCAGGCTCCAGCTTAGGAATGAAGGAAAAAAAAAAAAACCAAAACTTTATTAACCTACAATATGATAAAAAGAACACACACAAAATTCAGATGGAAACCCTGAAAAACACTCCTCTTCCCCCCACCCAATTCTACCACAACAATGCTAGACAAAATTTTTAATTCACAATCCAGTTACCACCC
>VZRH01006054.1:108353-136291 GCA_013397555.1 Urocynchramus pylzowi
AGTTCACCTGGGAGTGCTCTGCTTTTAACCCCTGTGTTCTCAGAGGCGTATTCATGCCTTCAGTGGCCACACACAGGTGCCAATATTCAAATCTGGCCACTGAGTGGTTTGACCACAACTTCCCAAAAACTCACTTCCGTGTCCTGCAGACAAGGATTGTGCACCGTCTCAGAGTCCAAAGCCACGCTGGACAGGCAGCACAGCACAGGCTGGACGCTGCTCAGGTTAACTTTGTGTGGATCACTGACTCCTAAAAGTGCAAGTGTTTCTCAGTTAGAATCAATGCCCTGGTAGAATGGAATAATACAAAGTTGGTTTTCATAAAGGTTGAAATTTATTAAAGGAACAAATTAGGAATAAAATAAATGTATATCTTTAGTACATTTTAATAAAAAACACTTAAATGCATATGTTTTCTCTATAAAACTGAAATAGATTTGGACAGAAAACAGGTTTTAAAGATCATGGACTTGGTGGGAGCAGTTCTAAACATGAACAATAGAAGGACTCAATGTACCTAAGTTTTCACTATTTTGTAATAGTTGATATCAAGATGCCTAAAAGGCCTAGTCCTGTAACTGTATTAGCAGTATGCATAGCACTGGCTTCAGCACAAAACACAAAAGATGATTAAACTGAGAAACAAGGAAAGAAGGAAACTAATTCAAGAATAATAGGGCTTTTGTTTCCCCTTTGTATTTTTTTAAAGTCTTCAGTCTCCAATAAAAACAGTGTGACAGTGAATTAATTGGCTTCACTGTGTGTGTCTAATGCAGACATCTAAGTCTCATGAAGAAAAGATTTTTCAGTCCATATTTTCTTCAGCTTTATCCATTGGTTGACACAGGCATTTTTCCTGCTTAATATCCTCTGAATGTTAAAAGTCTTTGCCAGAGGTATTCAAAAGTGTACCTAGCATTGTGTTTCCAAGATGGGTAAGAGTTTTCTGATTGTACTTCGAGCTACATGATGCAAACCAGCTCTTAAAAGAGAGCTGTGTCAGTTGCAGCTATGCTGTGCTGGAGCTGAAAATCCTGATGGGGAGGATAAAATGATGAAACAGCTTTTGGAGTGAAGCTGACTTGTGCCTGGCTAGTGTGGAGGTGGACAGAATGGTCCTGAGTTTATCTGTGAATCATTCTGTTATTTTGCAGTTTCTGAAGTATGCTAGCCCTTCTGTAAGCTTGTTTCCATAGTCTTTCCCTACCTCTTTGTTTTTTAACCCTGCTTCTGACCATGCAATCCTACCTCTTCATTGTACTAGTCTGGAGCTTCCTGGATTTCAGTTGCCTGCCCACTTTGTGCTAAAATATCTTTGAGCATGTTACTTTGCCAATCATCTCACAATTCTTTCTTTCCCTCTGCATCCTGTGCTGGGGAGTCTCTCCAGTTCGTTTTTTACCAAACACTTTAAGTGTTTAGAGTGGGTAATTCACTTAATTGGCAATAGCCCCTTTCTTTTTTCTTTTTTGTGAATCACTTAACTTTCTCTCATCTTAATGAATTAAATTTCCTTACAGATGGCTTTGATAAGGGCATAGGCATAAGCACAAAGTGGTGGAAGTATACCATGAGGTATGAGGAATGGAGATGGAGCAGAAGTGTAGCTTACCACTCCCAGGAGCAACAGATCCTCCTGTTGCTTCACTAGATTTGATGGAACTATGTTCCTCAAAGAGGCAAGAGTAACTCCTGCTGATGAATGTCTTGAAAATGTTTGTTCAGGGAACAGAGGTGGACAGTGCAGAATAAGATTCACCAATTAAGTACATTTTGAATACTGGAACTGACCAAGTTGGGGGCAGCTCCTACAATGTTCTGTAAATGCTGTTGGAGGGCACTTCAAGGTAAATGCAGGTCACATTTTGTGTAGTGAAACAAACTGAAATGTAACCTCCATAATTTTAATGCATCTTATCCTTTAAGTAATATGAGCATGTTTGTTGGTGGACTGCACAGAGACATATTTCTTACTCAATGCTTCTGAGAAAAAATTCAGTGTAAATGTTGTTACTTAGACATTTAAATTGGTGTCTTGATTTTGAAAGTTTTGAATGCTTATGAAATCCCAATTTATCTGTTCTTAGCCTCCCTTCAAATACAGCTATAGAAGATAATTTTTCACAATCTCTCATATTTTTTGTCAGGACTGGCTCTAGAACTTCTTGTGGCATAGAAGTTATCATCTATTGTTCTGTAACACCAGCAATGACTGAAGCTTTCTCTTTGTCTCCAGAGCCTGACAGATTGA
The DNA here is from genome assembly GCA_013397555.1 of Urocynchramus pylzowi. Lineage (NCBI taxonomy): Eukaryota > Metazoa > Chordata > Aves > Passeriformes > Fringillidae > Urocynchramus > Urocynchramus pylzowi. The sequence goes on from VZRH01006054.1 coordinate 110,605, forward strand.
TCCATTTAAATTGACACATATATCAGCACGTTTTTCACCCTTACTCTATTAATCTATGCTTCACTTGTCTCAACATCTTGCAAGCTATACTGCTTTCCCAGAATGTCTCAATCAGCACTGCTGAAATAGTGAACAGACACTGCCATTGATCTTGGGAACTAATACAGTGTGCTGTATTGTTAGACCTTGACAAACAAATTCTTTCCAGATGCCAAAGGGTCCACAGTATTTAATGGGACCACTCACTGTGTTGTCCCACAGTCCTTGGCCATAACTCTCTCATGTCTCCAACTGTACATATTTTTCTATGCATCAGCTAATGCTCAGGTTGTTTGGAGGTGGTTGAATGTCACTGATAATATATTGGTTTATGTATAGCTTGCAAGGACTTACAGCCCTTCTTAGCAATAAGGAGTTTTATAAATATGAAATGTGATCAGTGGCTGCAGATTTCAGTTTGCATATACATAAGGGTCACATATTTCCAATGGATCTGTAAATGTAGCCATTTTATTGCAGATATTTTAATTAAAGAAAAGGGTAGGTGGGGAAAATCTTAGTAAACTAGTTTACAAAATACAGAAATAAGCAATTATTTTGCAGTCACATAGTACTTGGTAGGTGTAAGAAGGAAATTTGTACTATTTCTCCAATACAATTTTCACGTAAGTATCAAATAATAAATAATCATGTCATTAAAATAGTTACATTGCTATTATCAAAACAAACATATTTTTTTTCTTTCTGATTAAGACTTATTCTGAAAGGACTAATGTAAAAGAAATAATAACAATATAAAAGACACTATCAAAATCTGAAGTAAAACACACAGGAAAAATAGGCAAGTTAAAAAATAGATGTGACAAAAATGAATTGTTTCATGTCTGTTTACCCATGTACTCGAGTCAAAATATATTTTTGAAGTGCATTATAATCTGAAAATGTTTAACTCTCCAGCATGTGTGGAATCGAAGACATTCATCTCTGTGTCTTTTTGCAGGAAAAAAAAGACTTATTTATATTCACTGAGTAATTATGTTTTCATTATTTAGTGGTTGTAAAGTTTTCTGATTCTGGGCTGTGTAGAACTTCTCTAAGGCCTGCAAAAATCACAAGAATGCTGAGTAGGATTTGCCAGTGTCAATGTGGATCGACTATTATCACAGAAAAATTGTATGAACCTGTATTGAAAAGCAGGTTCTTATTTAGAGAAATGTGCCCTGACCATGTATATTTAGTTGAGCATCTTGGTAAATAATATTTCATCACATATGTGATGAAACATGTCTCATCACATCTGACTGTCTAATCAGAGATCCCTTTTGGTTTTGAACACCCATCTTACTATATAACAGGCATAAATTAGGCACATATATAGAGGGTCATATTCTGAAATATTTCTAAAGGGCTTGAATATTTGTTACCATTGTTAGCAGTGAAAAACTATTTGGCATCTTTCACTGTTTGGTTACCTGGTAGGGTTGGTGCTCTCTCAGTTTAGCAGACACTATAACTCAAATGTTGGTGAAAAAGGATTGTCCAACAGGAGGAGCTGCCCTGCCATGCTTGTTGCATTTCAGCAGTAAGCTATTTGAATATTGCTTAAAGGCTCACCGAGTTACAAGCACTGGTTCTGACCATCCAAATACCATGAAAGAATAATGCTGTGACCCGTTGTCATGGTTTGGCACTGGCCAAATGCCAGGCACCCATGAAAGCCACTCACCCTCCTCTGCCACAGCTGGGCCGAGGAGTGGGATTCACAAGCTGAGATAAGAACCAGGAGAAAACACTCCAAAGGCAAAACTAAAAGGCTCAGCTTAGAGGTACTAAGTGAATTTATTAGTGACAAAAAGAGAGGAGGATAATGAGAAGTAAAATAAGCCCTTGAAAGACCTTTTCTTCCCCCAACCCCTCCCTCCTTCCCACTGACAGTGCAGGGAGACAGGGCATGGGGGTTTAGTCAGTTTATCTTACGGATTTTCTTCTGCTGCTCCGGGAGAGGAGTCCAGCATGGCTCAAATCTCACAAGCAGCTGTCCTGCCAAAACTGCAGCAACATCAGCTGCTCCCAAGGGCAAACAGTCCTCACAAAACTGCTGCAACCTGTGTCTCTCTCTTTCCATGGGGTGCAGCCCTCCAAGGACAGGCTGCTCCAGCCTGGAAGCAGGGCCCCCTCTCTCCCCCGGGTCTCCCACTGGATCAAAGCCTCCTCCAGGCATCCACTGCTCTGGCATGGGCACCTCCCCCATGGGCTGTGGGTGGATCTCTGCATTCCCCATGGATCCCCATGGACTGCAGGGGCACAGCTGCTTCACCACGGTCTCACCACAGCCTGCAGAGGAATCTCAGCTCCGGTGCTTGGAGCACCTTCTCCCCCTCCTTCTGCACTGGCCTTGGTGTCTCCATGTTTTTTCCCTCATATGTTCTCATCTCTTCCTCTTCTCTGGCCAGAAAAAAATGTGTCCCCCTTGGTTTTGATTTTCTTCTTAAATTTGTGATCACAGAGGTGTTACCAACCTCTCTAATCGGCCCGGCCTTGTCCAGCAGCATGTCCATCTTCAGAGCCATCAGGGACTGGCTCTGCCAGACATGGTGGAAACTTCCAGCAGCTTCTCACAAAAGCCATCTCTGTGCCCCCCCCCACCAAAAACCAGGCCTAGCAAAACCAACATACCTGTACTATAGGAAACAGGTGGAGAGGTTCTTCTGCTCGGCAGTGTTTTAAAACAAATTGGAAAGATAACTTATTCTGTAGGTTTCTTTCAAAATTAAAAAAAAAAAAAAAAAGAAAAAAGAGAGAGAGAGATAGAAACTTGCATAGATATTGTGCTGTGTAATTACTTTGGTGTTCCTGCATGTACATGCAGTACACATATAATGTCCCTTCCTTAACACATTACTTCTTTCCCTGAACCAGATTTTTATTATCCATGCAGTGTTCCCATTGCTACTTTGTTACCCTGATTCCCTTGTGACTTTTAGAACAAATTTTCTCTTTTCTCTCTGACAGGAGGCTGCCCTGTTTCACTTTCTGCCAGTGAAAGTATCTTGCACTGTCACAGTCTAACTGTGCATGACATTCTCAAGGTTTGAATCTGTCACTTGAGTCTCAGTAGACTATGCTACTAATTTTAAAACTTGCTGCTTTTTCTTTAGGCAAAGAAATGTTCAAGTAGCTCTTTTTAAAGGTAGATTGTCACTGCACACAGTGATAGATGTAGTATTAGTAATTATCCTTTAGGAATTAGTCCAGTAAAACAGGAAAAAATCTATACTTCTGTCTGCCCTCCCCGGAGGCTTTAAATATGCAGAAAACTGTCTTCATGTTCCTTTTCTGAAGATTTAGTGACTAAGTTTAATTAATCTTTGAATATGGAAATGAAATGAACTCTGAGCCCTCTCAATTCAAACTTCTGTGCCTGGTAGTAGCATACTAGCAGGAAATCAGACACTATACTGTTTAGACAATTGTCAAGCATGCAAACTCATCTGTGAAAGAAAGTTTATTTCTTAACAATGTGAGGCTTAGAAAAATTATAATTCATATAATTGCTCCCTATATATTTTAATTCTCTGGGGCTAATTTCAATGGAATTTGATGGAAGAATAGATGTACCAATTAACTGAGCTCCTCTAGGTCTTTTAGCAGATGGAAGAAAAAGGAAAGAAATCACTACCTCCAGTGTAAGTCTAACATGTAACAGCAACACAGCTGGCTAAAACCCAACATCATAGAAATAGTGTCAGATATTGGTGTGGAATCCAGGAGTTGGCTGCTGCTTACCTAGACTAGATGGGCATTCTGAGTGACAGAGAAGTCATTGAGAGTAGTTCATCAGGGTCTGGAAGTCACAGGGTAACTCAAAGAAGAACCTGGAAATATTACACATATATGAATGCTAAGCCCTCAGTGGAGCAGCAATAAGTGATAAAAATTTGCAGAGAAGCTAATTGATTAAAAAAAAATTGTTTGGTTTTTTTTTTTGTTTGTTTGTTTATCTGTTTAGTTGTTTTGTTTTGTTTTGCTTGTTTTAGTTTTTTTTTTTTTTTTTTGGTGTGTGTTTTGGTTGGTTGGTTGGTTGGTTGGTGGTTGTTTTTGTTTATTTGGGTTTTGGGGATTTTTTTTCTGTGAAAACATGTGGGTTTGTTTTGGTTTTTTTTTTAACAGAGAAACTTTTGGCCATATTTAGCAGAAAGTGAGAAAAGGCATTTATGAACTGACACCTAAAGAACTGGTTGGAAATGAGTCTGTTCTGTATAACTTTTTCCCCTGAAATAAGTTTTTGGAATACTGTTAAGTAAAAGGAAAATCTGTTCTTTGACAGTGCATTAAGTTATTGAACAACAAATTTCTCTCACCAGAAGAATTAATATTTCTCACGTTTGTGCTGAATAGAATGATATTTAAAACTTTTACTACATTTTCATTTCCTGTTTTTCAGGAGTTGAGGAAGAAATTACATTGTGCCAAAAGACCGAAGACTTCTTTTCCTTTAGCTTTGCCATGTATTTTTAGCCAATTTCCTTAATCACTCTGGAAAGGAACTAAGTGTGAATTTACCCACACTACATGCCTGACTGGCGGTCTCATGTGACTATAGTATGAAGTGGAATGTTGTTTACTAAATCACGATTCTGCCACACTTACAGTTTCTGTGCAAGTAGCTAGACTGAAATGAAGCATGACTTCTCTTAATCAAAAAGAATTCTAGATCTAAATAATTTATTATCATCTCTAAGTGCAAGTAACAATGAGGACTTTCCATGCATGTGTTTTTAAATAGTGTTTTTGAGAGAAACAGATAAGTGTTCCTGCTATTGTAGGAATTAGACATAGTTCTATTAGCCAGGGTTGCATTAAAGATACAGAAATTTGGCAGAAGATAAAGCTCCTGCATTCCAACTACTCCTCAGAAATCAGAGGTGCTTGTTGCATCTGGACTTAGTTTCTGATTTCACTTCATTTGCATTCTTAGGGATGTGAAAGTTAATATGCTATTGGGGCTTAATCGTGGTGATTTTGGTGAAAATTTATAATTGATACAAATGTAAAATAAACACTTTGTCCTCTGCCACCCACAAATGTGACCTTAAAGACTGTCTTACTTCACCAGAGAGTCTTTGTACTTATCCTTATCTCCTTGAAGAACAAATTCAGAGCAAGGCTTGTTATGCATGGCAAAGGAGGAGAGAGTCTGATGGCTCATCATTGGGTTGTGAGGCCTCTGCTTCACCCCAGACACCCTTCAGGTGTCAGCCTTGCTCCAGCAGGTGCAAGACCAGCAAGAGGCCCAGCTCATATGTTGTTCAACCAGCCTTAACAATTCTCCACCAAATGAATGCAAGTCTGTAGTAAGTCTGACAATTTATCACAGCTATAAACACTTTGCTGATATTTTCCTATGGAAACTGATAAGCATCATTAAGAAGTTAATTTCTTTTAGAAGGAGGGAGGAAGAAAATAAATTTATTTCTCCTAACTGACAAGAGGCACTAGCTTAATACAATAGGCCTAGAGCTAATAAAAGCTTTTGATTGGTTTCTTTATTTAATAGCACAGAATCACGGAACCACGGGATGGGTCAGGCTGGAAGGGACCACAGTGGGTCATCCGGTCCAACCTCTCTGCTCAGGCACATTCATCCTAGAGCACATGGCACAGGACTGTGTCCAGATATTCTTGAATATCTACAGTGAGGGACACTCAAGAACTTTTCTTGGTAATCTGCTATAATGCATGGACATAACAGAGAGTTGTAGAATATAGGTTACATGTAAAATATTTTCACATCATTCTGTTCTCTAGTTAATGTTGCTGCATATAATATTTTTACTGTGATTTGTTCTAAACGAAGTTAAATGCTTGGGTGCCTGATATATTGCTGGATAGCCAACCTACTATGATCTTATAAAAAAAGTCATTAAACATTGCAGTGAATTATGTCTAAGTAACCTGTCAAATCCTAAATTATTGATGCTTTCTATCAGGTTCTGAAAAATATGTTGCTAATTTTGCTGTATATATGAATAGAAACCCAGATCAGATGAGTGGGAGGGCTGGGCAGAAGCATAGTTTGAGATGCTGGTTTCTTCAATTCAGTGAAAGGGGCAAGATAGGGAGCCAGAAAGATTGGTGTGTACCTCTTGAAAAGCCAAAGAAGGGGATATTCTTTAACAGTTGTTTTCAGAGTAATAGGAAAATGGCCCAAGCACTGCAGCACTTAATCTAGGTGAGATAATATGGGTGAATAGGAAAAAACCACACAATGCTAATACAACCAAGCTCTTTACCACGGAAGAAATAGAAATTTACCTGTTCTTATTAATACACAACTTTTATAAAATAACAACTCATGTACTGCCATACTAGTACAATTCTACATCTCACTGATTTTTTGTGAAGAGAGGCCAAATACTTGCTATGCAGTTTTTCAACAGACTATGGAAACATGTATTCCAAAATGACTACTCAGAAGGCTGGAAGTTTCTCTTACAGAAAACAGTTAGCAGTAGTATTAATGTTGTTTAAAAAATTAAAACTGGTAGCTCTGTAAGGAATAAAATGTAATTTCACCTTTTAAAATCAGATAAAAAACCTGAACTATACTAGATAAGTAACGACAATTTGTAAAATGGAATTAATCTTCTCTAAGTAACTCTGTGAAATATATTGCATTAAAGACTTTGAGTTAATTTCTTATACTCTGCCTCTAATCACAGGAACATGATAATATTTCATGTTTTACCCTAGACTAGTATCATTTGCTGATTATCTGAAAAAAAAGTTCTAATTTAGAGTAGCACTTAAGTATGTTTGTAAGCTTCTAGTACTTAATATAAAACTAGGAATTTAGACATTTGAGCCATCAAGCGTGCCATGTAATAATTAGACAACATGCTCAGAATTGTTGTTTTGTAGATGCCTATAAGTATTTTATTTAAACAAGATGGAATAAATGTTTGGCATTCAAATCTTTGTGGCGGTTTTGCATGGGAGGCATTCATGGAAGTGATGCAAAGCTTTTGACACGCTTCTGTGAAAAACACATGTTAAAGACGAGAGAAACTCGGGAACTCTCTTTTTCTTTTCTGTTTGGCAAAGAGGTCACAGGGGCCCGGCGGGGCAGCCCCTGCTGCAGGAATCTGCCGGGCCCCCCTCGCCTGTCGGGCAGGGAGAGGGGAGGCTGCAGGGCCAAGGCTGGGCCAGCTTGGCCAAGATTCCACCACCGTGGAGGTTCACCTGCAACCACTGGGCAGGGCAGGGAGAAGACACCTTCCCTCCCTTCCCCGCGGCGTGCTGCTGCTAAGTTCAGGCTTGGCTGTTGATATCTTCTCCACTCTTCCTCCTAGCTGCAGTTCCTGCTGTCAGCTACTGAGCCTGGCTGGGACCGGGTGACCATCTGTAGGCTCTGGGCAAGATATTAACTCTTTTAGTGCTTCAGTTTTCTCTCGAGTGAGAGAAGAGAGCAAACTGTAAGCATGTAAAGGGGCAATGGGGAGACACTGAGGTTAGTGAAAGAGGAGTCAAGTCTCAGTTGGGAGGGATAAGGAGATGCTTTGATCTTGAGGCTGAAATCCTCTTGTAAAGCTATAGAGAAAGACTCTTTTTTTCCCTATAATGCATGAAGGTATGGGGAGATGAAAGTGTTTAAATTGTAGCCTTTGAGCAAAGGCTTCTATGCTAAAGTAAGTAGATGTTAAAGTAGCTGTGATTTTATGGGAAGTTTGAACAGGGAAGGAGAGAAGAGTGATGAAGATCTTGTACCCCTAGGAAGAAGATGATTTCAGAGATAGATAATGAGAACTTTTGCCTTTGAACAGCTCATCTTTAAAACAGTACCCCATAAGTTGACATGGTTCATAAACATAGCTGTGGAGAAATCTTGTAGAAAATGGGAGGGATTTCATGATCGCAGATTTCTCCAGGCGGCTGCTATTCTTGAGAGAGACATGAGAGAACTGTTTTATTGTGAAGAAGTCTCCATAACATTTACAAGAGGGACTTCTGTCCCTAAGTGAACTGAAGAAAGGCTATTTTAGAGGTGGTAAACTGACTGAAATTTTGTTTCTTTACATTGTCAGATGGGGAAAAAAAAGGTTGCAGGGAGAGGAGAATAGTTCTGAAGGTTTTGTTCTGATTCTTATTACTCTTTCTTTTAGTTACTGTTAATAAGTAATACTGTTTCTTTATACCCTTTTAAAGTTTTGAGCCTGCTTTGCCTTTCTCCTAATCCTACCTCACAGGAAATAAGTAAACACATTCTAGTGAGTGCACTAGTAATTGGGCAGCACTAAACCCACCACACTCATTAATACATTAGCCAGAAAATCTCAAATTAGCAAACCAAAACCGTTACAATCTTTAAGCAAGGCAAGCCTCCTGGAAAGATATGACCCTTCAACATTCAGTAAAATATTAATTGCTGCATCTGTACTTACATCTGTAAGTAGTTTTGGCCGTAAGAATCTTTTCTTTGTAAAACTTTGGTTACAGAAATGTTTTATGTATTCATAGTGGCAGAAAAGAAATTTCTTTTGTTACTTATTTTCTGTTCCCCTTTGACTATTCCAAGACCACTTGATTGCTTCTTTTTGTAATAATTTGAACTTTTTGTCTGTATCATATGCAGTATACATATAACTTGAATTTATTTCTGATGGTATCAAGATGACTGTCATTAGTGTAAGTGGCTTCATCTCCTCCTTGTCTGTATGGAGCTCAGATAAAAATGGTGCAGGCCAGAAGTTACTGGGTAGGAATATGCAAAGAACTTAGGGAGTAAGAGCACTGGGGGAAAAGATGAGGGAATGGGAAATATTATATATGGTTGATAGATGAATGAAGCAATTTAGTTCTGTTAGACAATGGTTCATAGGTTGTTGGAAGACTAAAATATATGAGAATGTGTGGATAAATATTTCATATACTTACAAGGAAGAGTAGCAAGGTGTAATACCTTTACCATGGTGATAAAGGAGCAAGAGAGAGGCAAGCCTCTCTCTCCAATGAATGTGTGTTACATTCATTGAAAGTGACATTTTAAAATGCAACTTGATGAATTGCAAACCGAAGATGATTATTACATGAGTTAGGAAAATATTTTAAAAGAACATTATACATTTTGAAGCCAACTGCATACTATTGAACCAGTCACAATAAAGGTAGCATAGTGATTGTTGGCAGAGAAGAGTTTATTTTTAAAAATGAAAAAAAAAGAAAGAGAGATCAGAGATCAGTGGATCCCCACAGTGTGTTTTACTTTTCAAGCTAACCATGCGGAAAATCTCACCTACCAATAAAAATGGTTTAAATCAGTTTGTAATGTGTGTGCGGCAAATTGCAAGCTTTGAGGAACAGGAACTTTGATTTAAATGATAGATGTAAAAATCTGATGCTCATCTATCACTTTTATACAAAACTAATCCTTAGTTCTCGGCAGTCTTTAATATCTTTTGTCTAAGCAGTGTATAACAAGCAGTGAAGTGAGGACTTTTGAATGAAGGGGACTTCTAAAAAGTCATTAGAAATATGTGGCTTGTTCATTAGCTTGGTAATATTTCTAAAGGAAAAAAAAAAAGAGATGTTTGGAAGGATGTAGTTCCCTGAGACAGATTTTATTCTTATTTCCAGTAAAAAAAAAAAAAATAAAAAAAAAAAAATTGGAAGATTTGTCTGAGAAACTGATTGTTTAAAAACCAAAAATGTTTATTTGTGTGGATAGTCTAAAAATATTCATGAAATACTGAATGTATTTTAAATTTTCCTCCTTATTTCATTTAAAATTTTATATATTGAAGGGACTCACTATTCCTTCCTCCCTCCCTCATTTCCTTCCTTTCAGTTTTGGAACTTTAAGAATTGCTTGTTTCACACATTTTCTTTTTCCTCCATGCCTTTGCTCCAGGATGTGACACTTATGGAAACACACCAATTACCATGAAACACTTGACAAAGTCACTAGAATTGACAGCACTGATGCTAGGTAGCATATTGGAAATGACAGTCATTGACATAGTACTGGAGGGTTTCTGTACATTACAATAAAATGTTATATTGGGAGATATTGTCAAGTGCTTCCACAACAACATTTGTGCTTTTTTCCTTTTTATTGTGTTTGAATAGCCTCTCCGGTGTCTGTGAGTACTGCATTCAGATAGAAAATATCTGTAGTGACTGAAATTGGAAAGGAAACTCTCAATAGAGCAGTGTCATTTCTCTAACCACGGGCAGTGGCATAAAAAAAGTCTGAATACACAACTTGATAAAATTTTATGTTCTGTCTTTTCTATGAGCTGAGGGATCAAAGCTGTCATAATACTTAGAATAATTAACTGAAATAAGTTGTGACTATTTAAAGAAAAGAACATATTCATCGCTACTGAATATTAATGTTACTATGGATAACTGGTCAAGAAAGAAAGAAATTCAAATGTTTGCCAACAATGTCATTACTGAAAAATAATTTTTATTTTTCACCAATTTACTGGTGCAATTCCATGCTGAGGCTAATGGTACATCAGAGCAACACTACACAGTTTTTTCAATAACTTTTGATGCAGAGTGGTCTGCAAAAATTTTCAGGATTGAAAACATTCCTTCAGGGCAAAAGACTTGGAATCATTGACTTTGAATGAAGATAATCTGCAAAAGACTGACTGCATCATTTGTACTCAGTTGTGCTATTGATTTCGAACAGACCATGCTTGCTTTTTCTACTACATGAGTTAACAGTGTTTGACTGACCTTCCTCAAACATGCTAGTGTTGTGAGAATGTTTCTCTCCTGTCTCTCTTTTATTTTTTTTTTATTTTTTTTTTTCTGAATGCACAGTGATTTTATAGTTCCATGCCTTCTACTTAAACAGGGTTTTAAAATCAAAGGTGAACTAGTACCACGTCTTTCCAGCTAGTTACATAAATGCTTGTCAGGGTAATAATCATGGTTATGTAATAGATTTCCCCCCCATTTTAAAGTCTATAATCATAGAATTATAGAACAGTTTGGGTTGACACAGACCTTTAAAGGTCATTCAGTCCAACCCCCCCTTGCAATCAGAAGGGCCATCTTCAACTCAGTCAGGGTGCTAAGAGTCTGATCCAACCTGACTTTGAGTGTTTCTAGGGGTGGAACATCTACCTCCACTCTGGGCACCTCTTCCACTGTTTCACCACCCTCATCACAAAAATTTTCATCTTTATATTTAGTCTGAATCTACTGTCTTTTAGACTAAGCCCATTACACCTTGTCCAATCTGCTAAAAGGCTATTATTTGCTTGACAAAGAAATAACTTAGTGTAGTGAGAGCTTTGCTTTCTGTAACATGTAGCTGTTTTTTAAGCATAGGATGTTGTCATGGGCAATAGAGCAGAAAAATGGGCTGCTTCTCTTTATTTTTCCCTTCCTCCTCACTTTTAATTAAAAAATCAGAAAAAAGGAATTATAGCAGTTGCATTTAGCACTCATTTACCTCTGTTAAGATGTGTGCTTTGATGCATCTAATGGGCACTACAATTTTGCAAAGTCAATAACTCCTGAAATGTAAGGTCATTTGAGTTAACACTTATAAATGTAAATGTGATGCTTTAACAACAGTGCATAAAACACTAATGGATCACACACTGTATCAAGCATTGCAGCACCAATATAATCCATTGCCATAAAGGCAAATTATTGCTGCAGGAGCACAGGAGCTCCACTGTTTCAGGTGGTATTGTATACCTGACGTGTCAAAACAACAGTGGTAATGTATCAGATCAAGAGAAATACAAAATGTCAAGACAAAACTGAGATTCAGAAAGGGAGGAAAAAGCCCTATTTTTGAAATTTAACAATGGCAGACAGTACAATGCAGAGTTAAAAGCAAGACTGTGAAGCTGCAGTTTGGGAAGAAATCTGAAGTATAAGAGCCTCTGGTGTTAATTTTTAAAAGTATCTTCATCATAGCTTGTTTAACTGTTTACAGCCTGAAAAATGTGCATGTCTGTACACTGAAACTCATCATACTTTGTCTCTTCTCTTGTAAACTTCTTAAAAGACTGAGGAAAGTAGGCTGAGTTCTTTTGTTTGTGAGGAGAAATTTGCTGACAGAGCAATACAAATATGCTTCCTAGAATCTTGGCTTACTCTCTTTTAGTAATGACAGATTTTTTAAAAATCTAAATATTTTTAATATTTTTTCTTATTTAAATATATCCTGGAAATTAATTTGACTAAGTTAATGTCTCTTTTTTTAAACAATTTTAAAGGAATGGACATACAGTATGCTTGGGAATACTGTACTGCAGGATACATGCATGGAAATTGTGAGTTTGTGAAAAATCTGTTTGGGATTATTTTACAAAAGTTGGCAGGATATGTGAAGTAGTTCTTCCACACTGCTAAGAAAGTTTAAAGCCTTGGATGGTCTACTGAGTATGTTTTAGATGCTAGACCTTGAGGAAGGTATGAATAAAGGGAGATCAAAGAGAATAATCAGTATTCTTGAAAATATGTCATAATTTAAAAAAATGAAATAAAATAGGACTAGATAGAGAAGCCTGGGCATGGAGGATGAGAGGAAAAGAGGGCAGCATCGTGAATTGGTAGCTTAATTTGGAGTTTTTGGAGGCATCTAAAACTGTCAGCAGCAGGCAGAGAAAGAACATAAAAAAGGTCATCAATACCCATGTACAAGGACTAGGGAAGTTAACATCATCAAGGTTCTCATTAGAGAAAAACAAACAGAATTTTCTAATGGCAATGACATAGATATACTGACACTTAACACTTTGGAGATTTTAGAATATCCATCACTGTAAGCCATTTTATTTGAGACAGGCCAATATTCATTGGAAATAATGTTGATTAGAAGATGGTCTTTTGTCAGAAGGGAGAAGGGATAAGACATGATTAGGATCTGACAGCTGTGAATATAAGAATAATGTTACAGGGAGAAAAACGGCTTTGTGACTGCTTAAAGTATGTATTTCCTAGACTGCTGACAGCTGAGAAGAAAACAATCAAATAAAAGTGTGTATTTGGGACCTCTTTCTAATGGCATTTTCCAAAAATATTTATGAAAACATTGAAAATCATGGTTTGTAAAAGCTATGCCAGTGGTCTGTGTTTAGGTTCTCCAGGCTTCCTTGCTATAAAAGGTTATGGCTGGATGAATTTTCATAAAATGTGAGGCATATCATTATCTTTATGTAGTGGGTCAAAGAAGTCTATCTCTTCCTTTCAATAGGTTTTTATTGAATTGCAACACACACCCATGGGATTATAATCCATTAGTATTTCATTGTTTTGGTGTTGTTTTTTAGTTGGTTTGGGTTTTTCTAGGTATTATCTTTTTGTTTGGTTAGGTTTTTTTTTTCCTTTTATTTGAAGGCAAAACCAGCAGATAATTGGTGCACAGGAAACTTTATTAAAGCTAATGTGGTTACATGAATTTATATTGAAAGCTATTTCATATATCAGCCTGTCCACAAAATTCTGTAGATTTGAAACCATAATTTTTATTTTTCTATATGATTATTATATGCAAAATATAAATAACAATTTTATTAATTAAACTTAGCATAATATTTTGAGGAATGGTATTGTGGCTTTTGTTTCTGTTCTTCATTAAAGAAAACATGGTTGAGTAAAGCTTGGAGCATAGTTCTTTCAAAAGGATTGATCTGAGTTGTTTGGGACTTTTTGTAAACAAGCCAGTTGAAATATGTGGTAGCTAGGACTTAAGATGTGAAAGTGGCAAATCTAATTACAAGCTGATTTAAAAAATGCCAGTGAAGGAAAATGACACTACTATTTGCATAATATACTGCTTTTAGGGTTCTTTTTATCATTTTTATACTTTATTATGGAGAACGGGAATAAGATGATGTTCTTTGAAATGAAACTCCATTTTTGTTTTTCATGCAACATTTTTATAAATGAACTGAATCATTCTAGCTCCTGATTTTACCCTCCTGTGATCCATTCCACATAAGGCTTCTCACCACTTTGTCACACATTACTGACAAAAGAGGCCCATAAATATGCTTGATATTTTTTAATGTTTGCAGATAAAGTGTTTGGTAAATTTATGTTTGTTTGCTGTAGGTATGACAGTACTTTCACTGACCTCACTAAGCATATATTAAATGAAGATTTTATTCAGCCTATGAACACCAATTTTGATGTGGATGCTTACGCACTTGATAAGACCATAAAAAGAATCTTAGTGAGCTGCTTAAAACTTTTTTATGTCTTATCTAATAGCTGAAAAGACTTTGATTTAGAGAGAAGAAGGCAGTGATCTTAATATGCTCTTCCTTCTTCTGACAAAGAGCAGCCAAGATGTACTCAAGCAGAGCTATTGCAAAAGGTTTCAAGTGTGGTCCTACCAATTCACAAGAGAAAAAAAAACAATTATAAAATTTCCTCCTTCTTCCCAAGGCTCATTTGAATACTTCTACTCTTAACTTCCTAGTCTCAGTTTCCCTTTGTTTCACCATGCATTGGAGTCATTCTTTCCCAGTCCCTTCAGCGCAGTGACAGGCTGGGTCACGAGTGTAATACTGTCTGCCATGCCCAGATATTTTGTTTTGCTCTTCCAGTCCTTGCTGCTGCTTCATTTCCCTCTGCTCTGGCGTGGTCTATAGTCCTTCCCAGTGTCCTGGCCATGCCAAAAGCCACCTGCAGGCCCGATGTGGTCACCTGTGGGCTGCATCTCCTTTGTCATGGAATGCCGTCTTCCATAAGAGTGTCTCCAGAGATGTCCTCAACAATGTCCTCTTTCATGCATTCTATTTTCCCTTCCACATCTCCTGTACCTTCCCCCACCCCCAAATGCTGCTCTCTCTCAAACATGCCTTTACAGAGGTGTCATATGCCACAGGTTTGGCTGGCATTGGGCTACTCACAGCAGTGCCAGAGCCAGCTGGAATAGGCTGTGACTGGCAAAGGGCAGCTCCCGGCCCCGCTGGTGTACTGCCAGTCATGCCCTGTGCAATCCCTCAAGCAAAACATATTTAAGATGTCTTTGAACTTACATCCATTATAAACCTTACTTTTCACGTCATCATCATCATATTAATACACATGCATTATAAATCCTGTTCTTCCTTCAGGACGACAGGGATCTCTCACTGCATCCTTGTGCACATGCACTCAGATAAAGTGGCAGTGTGTTCCCCAGCCTCACCCTGGGAGCCAAGTTACAGGCACTCACACCACATGCATCTACCAACACGGAGTCATTAAACATTTTAAACATTGCCCCTGCAAAGGGTGTAATTGAAATCAATTATAAGGTACTTCTTTCCCTCTCTGTCAGCGCCCTGGGGTGCTAATGGACCTTATAGCCCTGACCAGCCTTACCTGAGGCCTCCCTGCCACATGCCCTGCCTATGGGCCAGAGTCCCATTTAAGCTCAGCTGGAGGGTGGGTCTGTTTCCATCTCAGCCACAGCCATACTTTTTGCCAGCCAGAGATGGTGCTGATTGTGACCCTGACCTGTGGACTGGCTTCCCAAGCTGGCTTCAGACCCGTCTCATTACATGGACTTGTTGAGTGATCACTGAGCTGTGTGTAATCTGGTGAGTTATCCTCACCAGACCTGATCCTGAATGTGTTCCTCAGACTGACTTCTGACCACATTGCTATGAAATGGAGTGGCCTTCTGGGCTCTTGACTGAACCTGGCTGCCACCTCTGTTTCTGCACTGCCTGCCTTGTCCAGGTACCATGGGGTGGGGCCCTGCCCTGCTGGCTGTGTTATCACCCTCAGCTCCTATCTTCACTGGGGCTTTCTGAATGTGTTGTATCATTCCATAGGTATTGCACTGTCTGACTTCTTGTGCTGCAGCTTTCTGAAAAAACTTCCAGTTGCATTTTCTGGCTCAGTAAGAAGCCAGAATGCCCAACAGTTTCCTAGGCCAATCTGGCTAAAAATAGCTTTCCTTTATGCTCCCATCCCAAGTCAGGCTAACTTATCAGCCTTATTGGTGTGCCTCTCTTCTCGAGTTCCTTTGTGTTTGTGACAACTTACACAACTTGTGTAAGTTGCTTATTAAAGCCATTATATTATTTTGATTGTTCTGCTGCCTATTACCACAATTCCAGTATTTCAGCCATTTTCATACTGTATTAACCAACACCAGAAGTCAGTACAGATGAGGTCAGGGCAACTAATGATGCTCCTGATCATCTTTAAAGGATGTTTTCAGTGTCATTGCTTCAACAAATCAGAGTGTTTAAGCCTTTTGCAGGTGTCAGGTCCCCATCTGGAGGGATTCCAAGCAGTATCTTGTCATCTTGATTTTGTTTTACAGGTTCTGTCAGTAGTCAAACTTCATTTATTTTTAGAATTCAATTCATTGTCTGTTGGACTTCCAGTAGCCCAAGGAGTCTAGTCTTCCTCATATTGCCAATCTGTTGGCCACTGATTGGTATGATGACCTGGTCTAGAACTACATCCAACACATGTCCCTGTCCATCTTATTAGTACGTGCCCAAGGCTTGTGTTTCTTGAGTGGGCCTTCTTATTTTGGAGTATTTAATAATAAATCTACCACTGAAGAAGCTACTTGGCATTATTTGGCATGTTTTATTTAGTTCTTCAGTGTTGATCCTCTAATCAGTACTTCCCCAGTATGGTATAAGGGTTCTACAGACTCCTGCTGCTGTAAAGTTTGGTAGGTGATGCCATTTCAGCTCCAGACCAGACAGTTTCAGGTGTGTTATCATAGGCCATATAGCTAATCTTGCACTGTTCTCCCTCCACTCTGGTAGGTATATATCTCCTTGATCAAAAGGATGTCTTCACAGGTTATCTGTGACACCAGAGGGGTGTTTATGACTGTATCCAGGAATCAGAGATTTTAGGTCCTGACATCCTGACATCACCACCTTTGAGGTCTCTCACTGTCCTGTAAACATGCTGCAGCTGCCCAAGCAACTTCAGTCTACTATCACCTTATTTCTCATTCCTACTGTGGGTGTATTTCATCCTTGCAGAATAGAATGACCTGTTGGCTTGTTCTTCTAGCCTGTCTTGGTCACTCTGTGCAATATTCCTTTTTTAATCACGTGCCTCTTCCTCCACATGCACATCAACTGCAAATATGCCAACAGTGCACCCCATGGCCTCCTCCCAGGACAGAACTCTGTGGCACTCCACTTCTTGCTGATCTCTGGGTGCAGTACAAGCCATTAACCACTATCCTCGGATCCTGATTGTCCCAACTACATTTTGATCAATTATGTTGTCCACGTATCCAGGTTATAATGTCCCTCCATGTATCCACTGTCTGGAAATCACCTGCTACATTTAGAGACCCACGCTTTCCTTGTCCAGCCTTTGAACACTGGTGTAGTGGTAGAAGCTCTTCTTGTTGCCCCTGATGTCTTCATTTTCTTCTGTTTTAGTGAGGGATAAAATCCTGTGTGGAAATTTGGTTCAATAAATGACATTTTGTCCGAGACATAGAAATACATGAAATTAAAGGATATGTTATAGCTAGAGTCATTGAGAAAAGCCATTCAACAATAACAGCATGATTGTTCCTATAACTGCATTCATAATGAGAAATACATCTGTTGTCATCATTTAAGTGCTATAAGCAATAAATTTTCCACTCCTAAAACTTTATAGGAGCAATTACACTTTTTTAATGAACTCATTAGTATTACATGAGTGTGAAAAAGCAGGTTGTGTGCTGTATTTCACATCGTTAGATAGCTGTTGTGACTATGTTCCTTTTTATTCAAAACTTTCCTGGAGACAAAAGTGATTGAGAAAAGGTTTTCTGTAGACTTGCTTTTTTGATATCAGCTTCTAACGCTGAGTGATAACTTATGAGAAACACATGAATACGTTGGAAATTCAGGTTATGGCAAATAAGGCTTCTTGACAAAATCTGACATTTCAACTTATTTTTCATTCATGTTTATTTCTTTCAACATTATTGGGTTGATATCACCTTTTCCTCACTCTTCTTTCTTAATGTCTTTTTCCTCCTTGTCCACCCCATTTTGTCTGAGCTTGGGGTGAAAAGTATCAGAATGTCATTTCTTGTCATTTTTAAAGAAAAAAAATATATTTTTTTTTATTTCTTCTCCCACTCCTTTGTTTTTCTTTTGCCTTTTTCATCCACTGCTCTCCAATCTGTTGCAATATTACTTTATTTTTGATTCATATACAAACTGGTAACATTTTACCCATCCTAAGAATTGCCTTACTGGTCAGTATTTGAAACATTTACATGTCATATAATTATAGAAAATAAAGTGCTTAATGAGTGAAGGCTTTGTGTTCCATCTTTTAACAAACATTTAAGACTTCCTAAATATACTTTTTAGGTAGTATACTTGTATATTGACTATGCTAGGGGAGCATATTTTTTAAACAAATACTGTTTTGGCTTTGGAAACAGGAGTGAAAAATTCAGTTCTTACTGAAAATTCCCTTGAATTTTGGGCACTAATTTATCAGCTTATAAGGTATTCTTCAAAGTAGTCTGTTTTTCTGATGAAGTTACTAAAATACTTTAGCCATTAATGGCAGTATCAATAAATACTTTCTGTATGTCTTCTGATATAAGTATTTGAGGGTAAAAGCTTTTTATTCTGCCTTCATTTATGTTTATTTGCTCTAAGATTTTGGGGCTATTGCAGATAATTAAGGGAAATCTCTCATTACAGGATTTTTTTTTGTTTTAAATAGGACACAATCCACTGCATTTAAAATTTCTTGGAACAACTGCAAAATCAGATGCTTCCTCTTCATTCTAGATGTTGAAAAGTAAAAGAAGCTTTTTCTTCTGCATTTAAATTGATCTAGAGATGTAGAGGAAATGAATCTTCATTCAGTAGTAATTTATTAACAGAAGAAAACAAATCTGCAAGGCAAAGTAATGGTTTTCATCAATTTTTTTCTCTGTTTTCTCTATTTTGTTCAGTTGACAATGCTTTCTTTTGTTCAGCATCATCTGCTCATGGAGTCTTGCTTGTATTTATTTCAGTATAGTTGCATTTTTGCCTTTAGAATGCTATAAAAGCTATGATCCTTGATTTTAAAAAATAAATCAATATTTAATAAAAAAATAAAATGATGGCATCTGCTAGAAGTAAAAAGAAAAATTAATTCTGGCTTTCAAACCCAAGTTGTTGACAGGTTTTCTTTCCCTGTCCATAGGAGAGAACTTTCAGGATCTTTCTATAGGGGTAGGATGGTGCAGGGAGACTGCAGAAATTTGAAGTTTAACTGAAATTTTTGAGCTTGTGCATGAAGGATTTTCCTAAGTAAAAAATTATGGTTTGTGCTACCATATTGTTGTGCCCCCACTTTAACATTAGTTTATGCAGTGACTTGTATCAGGGCAAAAAAGGAATTTAGGCCATGTGTAGTTGCTCATTTTGTATATCTTTCCCAGTAGTCATCTTGTGTAACTAGCAAGCAGTGTCCCACCGCTGTTTTTGTTCTACAGACACCAAACCTTCCATTCTCACCCATTAGTTGCAAAGAGTTGCACAAAAGGCTGTTTTTGATCTTGCATTTCCAGAAGCCACTCATATTACCCTAAATTAATGCTCAAATCAAAACATGTTTGATCTGTTCTGAATGTTCCTGCATTCAGCTGTTACATCAGGTAATAATCAGCTCATCCCAGAATTTTTCTTAATCAGTTTACAGCATAGATCTTGTGCTGTGATTGTTTATCCCTACCCTTCTGCACATTGAATGGCATTATAGCTGCCAGCCAATAAGGAGACAACCTTATGTTGCATAAGCTTTAAAATTCCATCATGCTTACCCTGCACCTGTTATTGATGATGGATTACATACTCAGATCCTGCTGAGATCCTGCAGATCAATTCTTAGTAATTGTTAAATAACAGAAAACAGTTTGATGGCAGTAACCCTGTTATGCTTAACCTCAGCTACCCACCTACATTTTTGTGAATGTTGTCAATGTTATGCATTCAGATCAAGTCTATTCTTATCTTTCATATTACCCATTCTGCATGCATTTATTTTCCACAGCATCTATTTGACTGAAAATATGGGATTGCATATGTCCTGTGATGACTAAACTGGACTCATCTGCCTGCCTGTCACTCTGAAATAAATTGAATGCAGGTAAAAACTCTTTTCCAGATATCTCCCTTTTAACCTTCAAAACTTATCAGCTACATATGCTTTACAGCTGAGACAGCTGGTCCATTCTTCTGACTTGTGAGTTGACTCACCACCCTAAATGGCAGCTTTAGCTTTGTTAAAGTACTGTTTGATAACTGTCTGCAAAGAACTACTGATTATGTAAACATATGGTTATCCATAGAGAAAATAGGAGACCTCCTTGCCCCTGAAGCATCCCTGAAGCAAGAGATTTTGTGTAAGTTTTACTGATATTCATGTTAATTTTTAGGGGTTTGTTGCACTCTTTCAGTCTTTTAATTTACAGAAGCTTTTCTTCCTTTTTTTTTTTCCCAATTTAAGTGAACAGTTGTCTAATGAAAGCTATAAATTCTCCATGGGTGATTAGCGAAATGGCAAAAAACCCCATGAAGATACCTAGGGTACAATGCCTATGGCAAAAAAACTCTTGTGTGTCTGTCCACCACGGGGTTAGGCGATGAATAAGTGTGAGTTGTCAGCTGTGATATGATTTTCAGAGACAGGATTTAGTTTTTACCCTTCTCATTAAATTTTCGGTTTTATTTGATTTTTCTTCTAGAAATTGCAGATATGGGCTTCTAAACAGAAGAGATTACCTCATGGGTAATCTGCCTCTTAAGTAAACTATGTCCTTTGGGCTTGTTTAAATGTTCAGGTTAAATGGTCAAGATGCTACAGAACGTTACTTTTTTACAAAAAATATCTAGAAAATAGATCCTGTAAGGTATTGAGGTAGTTACCAACTATCATGCAGAAAAGATTGAGGAGAAACAATGAATTTGGTTCCAGGTCAAGCCTGCACTTGAAAACTGAAGGATCTGTATGTGATTTATGTTAAGTCACATAAGACTACAACCACAATAAGGAGTCCTGAAAACTGCCACATCAGATAATATATTCTGTTGAACATTCCTAAAATATTGAGACTGCTATGATTTTGTGTAAAATATCTTCACTTGAACCCTAATTTCTAATTTGATCCCTGCTCAGAAATTCTCCCATGCCAGAACTGACAAGCAGCCCAGTGAGGCTTACAAACTGGATATTAATCTATGCACTATTTTCTGTGCTTGCACAAAATATTTTTCAAACACTGACCCAAGATGTAGGATTTCAGAGCTGCAAACAGTAGTGCAGCTGAAGTGAATTAATAAGCTGAAGCACTTATTAAATCAACAAGTAAAACCCTTTGTCTCTCTATTCTCACTTTTTATACACTTAATACACTTGGTGAAACCACAGGTTATCACACTCATACTCTGGTTTAATATGTATTTTATGCAGGTTGAAACAAGTTCATTGGTGGAAATCAGAGAAGCTTCATTGTTTCTGAATAATCATTACCCAGTTGTTAAGCATGCATATGTGGAAGGTGAGGTAGAGTTTCAAATTCTCATCAATTAAGGAAAATGCCAGCCTTTCCTAATCTGTGCCCAGTGTATTACAAGGCTTGATGGTCACAGAGAGCTCATTATCTTTTCTGGAATTACAGCTAGGAGGATGAATGGAGAAAACTTCCTGATTCCAAAGAGTACTTTTCATTAAATACTGTGTCTAAATCTAAATGTTGAATCTGAGGGGCTGTAGTTCTAGGGTCTAAACATTATTTGGGAACAGGAAAAGGAGAACGTCTGGTTTTTATAAGTTATTTTCTGAAACTTCTTTCCTATAATAAAGAGTTAAGGAAACTTCAAAAGCATTTGTTTTTTCCAACCTACAAACTTGCTTTTTCTGCGTGTTACCACTTTAGCTGCCTTCATCTGCCATCTTGTGGTATGTTGGCCTAATCTCAAGTGTATAGAAATGCACATACATTATTTATTATATTTTACAAAACTTTCCTACATCACATTTGTAATTGTCAGAGTGGTACAATCAGATTTTACTTTTGTGAGCTAATTCATACAATAAATGAATTTTCATACACTATTTTCTTTTTAATATGGGAAAAAGTAAAGAAAGACTGAAAAATGAGCCAATTGCAAAGTAATTCTTGTTGAACGTATTTCTCTTTATTAGAAATCACATATATTCAAAAGAATTTTTGACTTTATGTTTACTTGTCTCAATAAATTAACACTTTTTAATTCAATAAAAAACCCAGGAATAATGTTTCTTGAAATTTTCAAAAACAGTTACTGGCCAAATTAGTAGAAAGGCATTGTGAACACGTTAAGCCTAAAAGTAGATTTTTCTCTCTCCCTGAATTGTTTGCAAGATCCAGGTACTTTTATAGAGGATAATTTAGTCAAAACATCATTGCAGTGACTCTGATATGTTTTCGTGTTTATTAATATCTGTCAAACCTATACTCCTATTTTTATTACCAGAAGTTTAATAGGAAACGGCAGGACAACTTGTACTGGAAAACTATTGGAACTCCATTGGTATTTAGCCTCTGATAAATTTAGATATATGCTTATGTGAAGTATCTATATTAAACACACAGGCATATTAAAAAACCTTTTTCTTCATTTTGCCAAAGAATAACACAAGAGTGTTTAAAATAGTAAGCAAAGGGCAAGATGTAAAAGCCCTTTTGAAAATTACCTGAGTTAAGAGTGCCTTGATCCTGCAATTGGATTCAGGCTGAATTCTGTTAATCAAATTTAAATTATATGATGTTTAAAGCTTCTGCTTCTTTGGATTTATCTAAACTCTTCACCTAGCTCAACTTATAAGATCTAACTTTACAGCAAAGAGCTGCAACATTCCTTCCTGGATCTGTCATCTGTATTGGCATATAGGACACACAAAATACATGGGAAAAATTCTTGTGAAAATCTAATTATAATGATTTTATTCATTTTCTTAGGCTAACCTTTTATATATACTTAAAAACATACAAATATGACGTCTTTCTTGTATTTTTACCAGTTTGGAAAGCTGCAGAAAATCTAATATTTATTAGCCAATTTTGTTAAATATTAAACACGATTGCAAGCAATTTCACAAATATTATTACTGACATTAAAAAATATATCTATATAGCTGTGAATATCTGGGGAAATTTATTTTTTCAACCCATTCTGGTCTGTTAACTCTCCTACTTTCTTGACAATGAGATATACAGCACAAGATTATCAATGTTTGGTTGGTCCCTGAAAAGCAGTTTGGCTCTAAATCTAAGCATGATCTTTTCCCAAATGCAGTCAAGCCAGCAATGTAAAGCAACATGAGTTAAGCTAGAAAATCTCCATGCTTTAAAAATATATTATAAAGCATGCAAAACCTAAATTATTAATTCTCCATAAGGAGATGGGTGTTTTATTTCCCAAAGGAAGATAAAAAGGAATATTGTTTCCAACTTTGAATGAAGTTGGCAGTCCATTTCTGAGTACTGGGCAAAGGTCAATTCAGACACTAGTAAGAGTAAGTTTTAATATTGTGATACCATGGCACAGACCATGAATTCCAGATTTTACCAGTTTTAATGCTCAGTTCAGTTTGACACCCAGGAGCTCAGCCTTGTTAAACAATTGCCTTTTTGTAAATATCAGTAAAACTCAGAATTATTGAACTTTGAAAATAGTGACATTTTTTTTTTCTAAATACAAAACAGATCCATAAGACTTATTATTTTGATGTTCACATGTCGCCATGCATGGACTTTTCCTCCAGTGACTACCTCTATTCTCTTATGAATGAGCAAGGATTTCTTGTCTGGGTTCTATCCTCTGTGGAACAGGAATGAATTATTCATATGACTAGTTAAACATGATTTTCTGGCAACTTCTAATTTATAGTCCTGTCACCTTTTTGTCACAATGAAAAGATAAAGCTGTCCCATGTAGTAGTCAGACCCAGGTGTAAGAAGTATTTCATATGCAAGAGGATGAAAGTTGTCATAGTAACTGTCATGATATACAGGTGTCCATGACTAAAAGTAAAAGAAAAAAACAAAACGAAACAAAAAAAAAAACAAAAACAAACAAAAAAAAAAAAAAAAAAAAAAAAAAAAAAAAAAAAAAAAAAAAAAAAAAAAAAAAAAAAAAAAAAACAACAACAACAACAAAAAAATGGTTATGGCTCTGTGATTTTTTCACTCCACTGTCTTAAATAATGTGTCTAGAGAAAGAAACCATTTTAATATGGAATAGACAAGGTATTTTTACTTGTAGACTTTGTGATAGCTATATAAAAGCATAAGAAGTTAACAGAAGCTTAGATGGGCCCTAAAAAAGTTGCTGATGTAGAAGTTTACCATACTTTTTTATTATTATTTTTAAAGAGTAAATTATTATGAAACACCTGTGTAAAGTATATAATTTTATTATATACTTTATATATAATTTATTATATTTCCCAATTAGAACAGTTTAGGACAATTTATTATATTACAAATTAGGACAATTTATTATATTTCCCAATTAGAACAGCTTAACTTATTCTTTAATACATTTTCAGAATTCAGATTTGGTGATCCTGCTTTTACTGTTGCAAGTGATTTGCAATAATAAGTTAGCACTAACTAAACATTGTCAAAGAAGATGTAGTATTGTGTTGTTCACTGATTTGGGCATAGGGAGATAAGGGAAATAGGGTTTAGTCATAATGATAACTCAGCTCCAGTGGTATCAAATTTTTCCTTGATGTGCTTAAGAAAGAGCATTGAATCTGCTAGATGAACTGTAAAATTACAAGGATTTGTAGAGATGTATGTAATTTTGTTTTCTGTGTCTCCTTCTATTCTTACAAAAATTCAAACAGCAACCACTAGATATATACAAAGCATTTTTATAGAAAAATCTTTTTTTTTCTATTGACAGAGCTTTTTTTTAAAAATTTGCTAAAGTTAGACATAGTCTTTCAAATGCAGTCATAGGCAAGATTATTTCTTCTACATACCTGAAGTATTTTAAATCTCTGAGATAAAGGAATAATTTACTTCTTCTGTGGTTTGCACAGGGAAACAAGGGCAAATAGGTATTCTAGGAAAAT
The DNA here is from genome assembly GCA_013397555.1 of Urocynchramus pylzowi. Classification (NCBI taxonomy): domain Eukaryota; kingdom Metazoa; phylum Chordata; class Aves; order Passeriformes; family Fringillidae; genus Urocynchramus; species Urocynchramus pylzowi. Next base: position 135,694 of record VZRH01006054.1, read on the forward strand.
TACATCATAAGAAAATGAAAGTCTATAAGTTGTGGTTTACTGAACACAGAAATATATTTGAGGAGTTGCAGCACAGTGTTAAAATGTTTCAAAGCATGTTCTCAGAAGGGAAAACAGATTACAACCCTTCTGGCATGACATCTAATCCAGCAAAACACAAAGGGAAAGTCTGTAAGCAATATGCATCAAAATGCCCAAACTATAGTAGTTCTACAATCAAGTTAATCTAAAAGAAAAAATTATAAGATGTGGTGAGGCTTCATCTACATTTTTTTGGACCTATTATTGTATAGAATGTTACTTACTAGCATAAGTAAAGACTGCTGCATTGACTTGAATCTGAAGAAGAAGCTGAAACAGACCAGACTTGTTATATATTAGACCTTTAAAAAAAACCAAAAAACCATAACAATAATTGTTCAAGCATTTTTTTCTTTATTTTCATTTTGTTGAAAGATCCATTTGAACGCTGACTTCAAATGTTAAAGAACTTCTCTCGGTTATCTGATAAAACAATACTTGCAGCAAAGTTTCTATTGAATAAGTTCAAATATTTAGTTCACCAAAAAAAAAAAAAAAAAAAAAAAAAAATCCCAAC
>VZRH01006054.1:136337-158742 GCA_013397555.1 Urocynchramus pylzowi
AACAAAAAAAAAAAAAAAAAAAAAGAAAAAAAAAAGAAATGCTTGCAATATCTTCTATTTCACTTTTATGTCCTTTACTGACTCTCAGTCATTTGATACCTTAACCCAACATGAGTTATCTGTTGAAGTTCCTTTAGGACCTTGAAACTTTTACCTTTAGATTGAATTTATTTTATTTCCTGCTCAAAAAATGCTAAATGAAAAGTGGGACATCTGAAAAAGCTGAGACCCTAGGGAATTACTACAGTTCAGGTATCAGCATCTGTCTAGGATGGAGAAGTATTTTATAGCCAAGAGAAGTACAACTGCCAAGTTAGAATAAAATATATTTACTGGTTATAATACTGAAGCAAAGCAAGTACACATATGTTGATTTGTTTTCATGTTGGGCTTTTCAGAGGAAGCCATAGATTCCTTTAATGTCTGTTTTTCTATTTTAAAGCACTATCCCTTTTTTTTTTAAAGGAAGAAGCTATAAAAATTTTTGTGTTGTGATAGTATATTTCTGCATCAGCCATATCGACAGTATTGCTGCATGATGGCTTAATTAGGTCAGTCAAAACAATATTATTGAGGTTCTGAAAGATCTTGTGGAGTGATTTCTGACTCCCTGATGACTCTCTAAACTTGTGGAAAGATTGGAGCTTCGTTATGAATCTCCTGACAATAAGTAGCAATCATGTCACTGGCAGCTTTCCAAGGCAACATGGGGAACTTATGGACTTGTCACACTTCCAGGGTGTTGGAAGGTGCCAACCCAACTGTGATTCACAACTGATTGCTTTTGCTGTCATAGAATCCTTTAAGGTTTCAAGTCTTTGGGGAAATCTCATGGAGGATGCTTGGCAAGATGTAAAGTGTCAGCTAAAGCATCATGTAACAGGGTAGATAATTTGGTAAAAGCCAAGCTGTTCAGGTTTTTTAATGATTTAATCTGAACCATTACTGTTCAACTTTTTTTTTTTTTAATTAAAGTAATTAAGAGGGTGGTTGTAATGAAACACCTTTAGTAGGTTGTTTTCTGCTTATGAAACAATATAAGGGTTCTAAATACTGATTATTCCCCTCCTCCTTTTCCCGCTAAGAAATTACTAATAGTTCATATTAATTGAGCTAGCTATCTGCAAATCTGGGACTCTACTGGGGCTAGCATAATTAAAGAAAAATCTTTGGGTAAAACAGCAGGATCTGGAGGGAGTTTTATTGGTTTATAAAAGTTTTGTGCTCAGAAGAAATGGTTTCTTACCTCTTATTTGTGTATCGGAACATATTTAGACACACTGACAAAGATGTTGGTCTATAGTGTAGTTGGATATGGTTACTTAAATTACTTTGGATAGATAGTTACATAGCTGAGAACATAATTTACTGCTGTAGAAATATTGTAGAGGTTATAACAATGAACTAGATTTCTTCTATTAATTAATTCCAGTGAACTATTTTCATTTTATTGTAGTCCTTACGGAATATAGGTAGTCATTATGGAATACTTCTTTGCATGCAAGGATGTAACAAAGCAAACTACATAGTTCTAAATGTTTTGATAAATAATTGGTTAATCTGAAGAGAGTTGAAGTAATTTCACATATTTAAATCTATTTATTAATTCAGAAAGACAGAAAATTTTTTGCTGTTCTGTACTGACTGCTCAGTTTCTGCATTAAGGAGTTATTAGATACTGAAAGAGCCTTGGGAGACAAACCTTACAGAAGATCTGATATTGTTTCAATCTGTCTTCCTAAATGTCACATGCTTGCATTCAAAGCCCCCAAATATGTACTCTTGACACAAGAGACAGGTGATTTAGCATCACAAGCTATGATAATATTTTAAATAATTTAAATTAATATCTAAAGGGAAAGATGAATATGTCTGGGCATGAATGTGGCACCTCTATTTTGTAGGTTCTTATAAAAAATATATAAATACTGCATTCTGGAATTGACACCTTCTTTTTTTTCCCCACTAAGTAAATATTCCCACATAGACATTGATTTGATAATCATATGTTCATGATAAAGTAACTGGGACATGGTTGGAAGACCTCCTACACTTCAAGGCATATGACCACAGCTGATAAAATTTTAGGCTTGGCCTGAAAATCTAACAGTATTTGTTACATAAAATACCTCTAAGATGCTCTGGTACAAAGCAGGAAAAGAAGTAACCTGAGGAAATAGGTTAGTTGTCTGAATGACTGACTACTATCTCTGCCTTAAGGGACAAGACTAACACCCTGAACACCCAGAAACCTGTTTAGCTGGGAAAGTCAAGTAACCATTCTCTGAATTTGGCATTCTTATTCTTTCTGGAAGGAATAAGCCACTGTGTATTCTTCAGGTCAAATGTGAATTTTTTTAAGCTATCCTGTACATGAATAGGAAAGCTTGGAAAATACAGGCTGTCTGCCAGCAGAAGAAGATTGTGAACAAGTTAGTAAGAAGAAAATGCATCTTTGTTACAGTATTGTCAAATAAATGCAAGAATGAATATATTATCCTTCAAAGTTAACAGGAGAATATTACATATTATTTTCTATTGTGATTTTTTTGTTATGAATCTATACAGAAAAGTCACAATTGGTCCAGAGAAGCTGAAGTAAATGTCAAGGATGAGTTGTCAATGTTGAGTTATAAAAAAAAAAAAAAATTACTTTTCATCAAGGTGTTAAATTTACAGCAGCATCCCTTGGCCTTGCATCTCTTTCTTTAGTGCTGTACATGGGCTAACAGCTCTTCCCCTAAATATTCTCCTCTTTGGTCTTAAAAATATAATGTTGTGTTGAAAATAATAGTATTTTTTCAAAGTAGAGAGCAAATGGTCATAACTGAGGCCATGCATGGTAAGTATTTTGTGTTTCCATGTTTTACTAATCATGTTTTAATCTGATCTTGATCAGCAATTTCAAGCTTTTATTTAAATTGAGAAAATATCATATGGATATGCATTTAGGTCTGCTTTGGTCCTAAAATTTAAGTCAGTGTTCACAGGGATATCTGAGATGAAATGAAAGTAATTTTGTTGAACTGATATCAGTTCTAAACTGTGGAGTAATTACTTGGCTCATTAAGAACAGACAATGGTCTACCTGAGTTGTTCTATCAAACTTTGAGATCAACCTTTCACATTTCTGTTCTGGTTTTGGCTGGAATGGAGTTAACTTCTCAACAGTACCTGGTGTGGAGCTATGTTTTGGATCAACTTCATTCTGCATTAATTCAAATGACAGTTGTCACATTTACATCATGCTCATTTTTAGAGGTTCATCTTATAGACCTAATGTTCATCATTTACCAGGAATAAGATCAGCTTTGGTCAAGATATTTTGAGTTTTTAAGGTGCTTTTACTTACATTTTTACATTATATTAATTTAAACTTGTTAATAAATGGAGTCACATGGCTTTTGGAAAGTTTTATTCCTGCAGCTTTACACTATTTCCAATAATATTAATTTTTAATGGAAATAATATTTGTCATTTTTATAGCATTTTCCATCTCAAAGGAGCTAATCTGCTTCACATACTTTATATTTTAAATGGCATACCTTTTCCACTAATGAAATTCAGTCAGACAATATAGCATTAATAGACTGGTTTTTTTACCCCTTTTCAGTTTCTATGCTGCCAACCATACTTTTAACACTGAAATTTGTTTTTCTGCAGACACATGTCTCTGTGTAGCATGGCACTAATATTAACAGAAATGTGTGACAGTTGTGCTAATCAGTGGGATATTGATTGACACAGAAGAATTTTAGACCACAAAGCATACCAAGAATAACACAAATATTTTTTTCTTATTGGTGAAAAATAAAACAACAATAACAACAAACCTTTGAAACAAGTTAGGAGAAGTAGTGTGATTTTTTTTTCCCCTTTTAATTTTTTTTGGCAGTTAGGAGGTGGAGGAATGCTTGGAAGGGATAGATACAGGAATGACTGTTGAAAACAGAAGAATCCTCTAGACAACTGAGAAGATGAACAGAAAGGAGAATAAAGGGACCAATAAAACTGCTTAAGAACATTTTTTGCATTTATAGAGAGACTAGAAAGGCAGTGATCTGTTTTAACCTTTTGTTTGTTGGGTTTTTTTTTTTTAAAGTAGTTGCAGGGACTGCAGGAAAAAATACAAATTTTAAGTGTTTCTGATCTTTCTACTTCATCCATTTTTTGCTTTGTCTCCATTAAGACTTTTTTTTTTTTTTTTCCCAAATTGTTGTCTTCATTTAGAATTATTTCCATTGCTTTCGTTTCCCTCTTGGCCAATATTTTTGAAAGCAAACAACTGAATTTGCCTGTACTTGTTTAGGTACACCAAAAAAAAGATTTCTGAATTGTGATTGATATGTGCATGGTGGCTATATCCTACTCTTGTTCCAGCCTATAATGAACATGTTCTTGCAGATATAGAATCAGAACCTAAAAAGCTTTGCCCCTGAGCAACTAAAGTTGCAGAAAATCCAAAATATCCCTGATGTGTGAGTTTTAAATGTTTATTTGAACATGTCCAGTTTTGGAGCAAAGCCGAAGACCAATTGGTAAGAAATGTTTTAGGATAAATATTCTGTGATTTTGCAACAGAAGAAATACTGCACTAGAGCTAACTTCTTCCCTTCTCAAGTGATACTTTATTTAACTTTTGGTTAGGTGAAATCCAATTATGATCTCATTGCTTTTCAATAATGAAAAGCATATAAATATTTAATTTAAAAGAATGATTAGTAATTTTCATGAATTGGAGAGATGACTTGAAACTTGGATAATTTTATCTATCAAGTTTTATTTGCCTATTTGAATACTCTTGTAGGGAATGCAGTGGATATTTTGATGTGTGTCTCTATCATCATATCCAGTGTATTTTTTTTTCTTGTATGCTTTCTGCTGTAGTAGAAGAAACCAGCAGGAATCAAAAGCTTCACAAAACTCCCTCTCTTTGCACAAAGTGCATTTTTTTAAGAAATAAATCCTACTCATCTTGACAATGACTATGACAAAACATAGTAGAATGTCAGTCCTTACTAGGAGCATTAGCAATTCAAAAGATGTTAGCTACTCTTCCTCAAACCTTTGAATTATAAGCTTACATCATCATTCTTTATTCCTTTCTCTTCTCAGACTATTTCTTGAAAATGAGAGATCAATGTATAATTATGGTTGTTAGAATATATTATAAAAGACATATATCTCATATCTATAGCTTGTTATGGGATACCTTATCTAAATCGGTGATCTTTGCCAACACGTGCCACTCAAGCATTCATGTGTACACAAGTATTCAGAGTTGTAGCTAAAAATACTAGTGGAAACTGTCAAGTAAACTAAAACATTCTAATGAGTTTAGCTCTTATTAAACTCACCCACAGAAGTCAGGAATGTTGCTTAACATGGTCATGAATCTACCACTGAATTCTTATTTGTGTGCTCACATGAACTTTGAAGGCAGCTGCTAATGCCTCCCTTATCATGTTTATGTGTCTTTTTATCATGTTTATGTGTCTTTTTAATACTAACTGGTCAAGAGATGATCTCAAATTTGCAAGTTATCACAGTTCTTTTCATATCAAATGTAATGTTATTGGAAATATAGACAGCTCTTGTATGAAATGACAAAGTTGACATTTCTCTATTTGAGGCATAATTTAAAATCTGTATCATTAAATGTCACTTTTGTTATTGTATTGAGATTCTGGAATATGTCCAGAGAAGGGAAACAAGGCTGGTGAAGGGTCTGGAACACAAGTCCTGTGAGGAGTGGCTGGAGGAGCTGGGGGTGTTTAGTCTGGAGAAAAAGAGGCTCAGAGGAGACCTTATCACTCTACAAATGCCTGAAAGGAGGCTGTAGCCAGGTGGGGGATGGCCTCTTCTCCAGGTAGCCAGTGACAGGACAAGTGGACACAGTCTTAAGCTGCACCAGGGAAGGCTCAGGTGGGACATTAGGAAGAAATTCTTCACAGAAAGGGTGATGGGGCATCGGAATGAGCTGCTAGGGACGTGGTGCAGTCACTGTCCCTGCAGGTGTTTAAGAAAGGACTGGATGTGGCACTCAGTGCCATGGTTTAGTTGATAAGGTGGTGTTATGTCATAGGTTGGACTTGATGATCTCAAAGATCTTTTCCAATCTAGTTAGTTCTGTGTGGTTCTGTGATCATTTATCTGCTTTTCGTAGCAATGTGGCTGCTACAGATGCATAACAAAATTTCCATCAGTGCATGTGCACAGAGGTTTTGTGGACAGTTACAAACAAGACAGTGTATGATATATTTTTAGAAAGCTGTGGAAGCTTATTTTGTTGCCAAAGATGGTAATTTAGTCACTGCATAAAGCATTTTGGGGAGACTGGGAGGAGGGGAATGTTACATGATTTTCAAAAATGTACATGATAAACACTCACAGGACAATGCATTTGAATTCTTAATGTAATATGAAATCTTTGTTTGGGCTTAGCTTGCACATGAATAGACTTTCATATTTTCAAATTTGTTTATGTATATTATAATTTTGCTTTTAATGTGTCCATTTCATAAAGAAATGGACACATAACCTTTTGCCAATAAAACTTCTGGGACCTGTTTCTAATATTGAAGACTGCAGGAGAGTTCTTGCTTTTCTTTGCCCTCCACAAATAGCTGAAAAAAAAAATTATGTAGCATTTCCAAATCCACCTAAAACTTTCCTTCTCACTGTAATGTTTTTAGGCGAGGTTATTCACGTATCTATGATAAAAGGTCAAACACATCTCTCTTTAGGGTCTTGGTATCATAATTTACTACTTAATTACAAAGTAAAAACCACTATACCTTTAGAAAACTGTTATAGATTTTTTTGTTGTTGTTGTTAGTTGGTTGGGGTTTTTTGAACTCTTCCAGAAGAGACGGGTTGTTCACATCATTCTAGTCAGTGATTGTGGATGAAAGAGGGAGAATAGCTGCAGAGTGTGAAGGACATAGTGACCTCAGTACCAAATGCCCTTGTCAAATCTCCTTTGAACAGTGTGTACTGGATTGATTGCCCATTTCAAAAAGGATGCCCATATGGCAGAAGAATGAGATAGCTATTCCTGTACTATGGAAGAGCATCAAGAACTAAACATGTGCCTTGACTGCTTTTTCCTCTATTGCCAATTAATTTTAGCTTCCTCTCATTAGAATAGCCCTCATGAAATACTGATACAGACTTGTGGCACTTACTGTTATGAATTGTATTAAACTTAGCAGGACTGTCCATATTTAAAAGTTCTTGAAAGCTCACCCTGATGAATGTTTCATTCCTAGAATTTAACTAAGACAAAACCCAAAAATATATTAGAAACAAAAGGGATTTTCCCCTCAGATTCCCCTAGTGAAAATGGGATGACAGATTTGGCCAGCAGCAGCACAACATGCAAGTCTAGGAGTGATTTTGAAACAGTCTTCTGGCAACCAGTGTCACAATATAATCTGACTGAATCACATTTATAGATCAAGAGGTTACGTGAAATGTAAACTTGTCTGGATCCTTGAAGCAGAGCAGGTGGGTCTGAGCCTTTTTCATTTATATGTTGTTTTTTCTAGCTTTAGGCAGAGTTCATCAAATGTGTATGGCCTGTTATTTAAACACCTGTGCTATCCCATTGTTGCACTGAGACCAAAGCAGACATATGCAATCCAGAGGTAGTTTTCAGCCTCGATGTTCCTTGGGAGTTCCTTGGGAGGGGTTCCTTGGGAGGTTCCCATGTTTCCAGAAAGACATGTCATGCAAAAACTAATATAACAAAAAGCAGAGAAGAGATGTATGTAGCAATTTTTTTCAAGTATATTCATTAACAATCTTAGCACTTCGGTAAAATGTATGATGCTCTGAACAGCTACCATTTTTCTGAAACAAAATTTTATAGTAGGTTCCTCTGTACATTATTTTCTGTCTTAACACCAATATGTTGGGTTTGTGCTGGTTTTAGCTGGGAAAGACTTTGTTTTCTTAGCATGGATTTTGGATTTGTGCTAAAACAGTGTTGGTAACACAAAGCTGTTTTCGTAACTGCTGAGCAGTGCTTACACAGTGTCAAGGCCTTTTCTGCTCCTCACCCTACCCCTCCAACAAGGAGACTGTGGGTGCACAAATTATCAGTAGAGGACAGAGCCAGGACATCTAATCCCACCTGACCAAAGGGGTATTCCAGAACATATGACATCATGCTCAGCATATAAAGCAGGGGAAGAAGATGCAGGGGACATCTGGAGTGATGGCATTTTTCTTCCCAAGTCACTGATACCTGAGATGGGGCTCTGTGTTCCTGGGGATGGCTGAACACCTACCTGCCCATGGCAAGTGGTGAATGAATGCATTGTTGTGCTTTGCTTGTGTGTGTGGATTTTGCTTTCCTCATTAAACTGTGCTTATCGGAACCCATGGATTTCCTCACTTTTACTCTTCTGGTTCTCTCTTGAGGAGGGGAAGTGAGTGAGCAGACATGTGGTGCTTAGTTGCCAGCTGGAGATAAACCATGCTGCGAACAACCCTCTGTCCAGACTTTACTCCAAAAGTATTGGTGCTTGTATTCAACACTTCTGGCATGACTGAGCTCTTACTGCCACTTTTTCAGTTAAAAACCATCTCAGGTGCTGTGATTGACATACTTGTTTTGTACTTACTATAGAGCAATTATTATTTAAGTCCATCTTATTCAATTAAAATACTTCTGTGAATATCCTCATGGTTTTGCTTTGTTGGTTTCGGGATTTTTCTTTAGTTCCTGTGTTCCCATTATTATTTCAAAGTTCATAATTTTAAGAAAATAAATAGATGTGGAGAATTAAATCAGTGGAGTAAACAAAAAGAATGAAATTAGATATTTTTGGAATGAGGTGCACAGGATCTTTAATACTTTTCTGTAGTTTCCAAGAGACTTAACATGCTGCAACATTGATACTACTTAGCAATTTAATTGTCTTCATTGGACCATACAGGTAATTTGTAACTAGGTGTGACCATTAAGCACTCAGCATGAATTAAGGAGACAGTATTTGGAATGAGGATGATGTCTTAGTGTAATAGGTTTAGTTCTGATAGCCTGGCTGGCTTTCTGCACATAAAATTTCCTGTGTGCCACCTGTCAAAGTGACGGGACTAATGTCATTACTTTCTTCATCTTCTCATGTCAGACAGAAAGATAATTTTAGTTATGGGCAGAAATGGCCAAACATGTGGGGTTTTTTTCCTGTCCTTGACTTTCAAGATCACCTTGTGCCCTTTAACAGCATTAAGTGCCAAGTAGGAGGGCACAGGCTGGCTTTAGCACATGGATGGGTCTCTGCAGTGTGTGGGCCATGCCCCTGTCATGCATGTGAGGAAGTTGTTTATACATTTATCTAGTTCTAGGTTGGCTGATCCATATAACAAGCACTGCACAAAGCTTAATTATGAACTCAAACACTCTGTGGTAGTCAGTAGTTGTGAAAAAGCCACATAAGACCTATCGAGACTTGGCTTAAAATCCGGCTATGTGAACTACATCAGGAAACCTATCTAAAGATTTTATCTTTATTTTTAAAATAGGTATAGGATGAAGGGAGCAAACATATAAAACAGGCACAGATTCATTTTGGTGAACTGAGGCATTCAGTCATTGAAGGGATCTGTGTACTGCCAGACTGGGAACTCTGGTGGGTGAATTGCTTTCTGCAGATATTCTCTTGACTGATTTTAAACCTTAAAGCATTTTAAACCTTTAAGCAGTTGGATGCCTTAAATTAACTCAAACTCTTCAGGACAAACTCAGGTTTTTATTTTAAAAAATTGTTCATTTTTTACTAGGGAAAAAGACAGCAGAGAGCAAGGCAGAGGTAAACAAGGTACACAATGTTTAATGTCTTTACTATTATTAGTCATACAATATTTTAAAAAATGATGAAAGACAAAAATTAGATAGATGATAAATGAAAAAATTAGTTTTGGATTTGCCAGGAAGCTCTGCACAAAGTTAGAACAATTCAGGACAGACTGCAAATCTTCAATGGGATCTATAAAGAAACATATATATGCAGTTGTTATTATTGCTATAAAGTTTTTTTTTTCCTAAATATTTTAAAAATTGAAATTAGGAAAAAACTGTCACATATATATTTTTTATTTAAGAAAAAAAATAACCAGACTACCAAGTTGGTTTTGTTTGTTTGGTTGGTTGGTTGGTTTTGGGTTTTTGTTTGATTTGGTTTGGTTTTTTTTGCATGGGAGCCATTTAGATGCAGAAATACAAGCATGACCCTCTTATGAAAGTTATTTTTTCAGAAAACATAACAGCCTATTTTGAATTTCAGTGTTTATAGGAATAAAAGCATGACATTGGCATGATTTCACACTTGTACTAGTAGTAATGTATTATTAGATTTGTGACATCAATTTTACTACATTCAGTGTTGGGTTTTGTTAATCTAGTGCTTTTATTTATAATGCAAGTTTAATTTAACTTTTGAAAAGTATTACTTTGTTTAGAAAGTCCTCAAAATATCCCTAAGTCCTTTCAGAACTGTTTCTTCCTTTCACAAGTATTACCACATTCACTTTTGAAGGTCAAAAATACTTTCAATAGTTTTACAGGCCAGATGGTAATGCCTTTGCATTTGTGCCTCAGACTTTCAAACTGTGCCTCATTCCCATTGAAATTAGAAGGAATGGGACATCTTGGCATTAGTTCATAGTGTGTTAGTAGGGCATGTTAGAGGACAGGGACTATTCTTTCTTCACCTTAGTAATATTCCTACTTGTTTTGTTGCCTGTTCTAACATACTGTGTTTCTCTTACAAAGAGTAGATTCCAAGAAACTGTCTCTTCCCATTACAAATAGAGGAATAAGAGGAGTATGGAGAGGGTTGTGGATGAATTTTTAGTTTTGTGTCACAGTCAAATCATAGTTTCAGAGATATTTTATCTTTCAGAACTTAAGCTCATGTATTATTTGGACTAGGTCCAAATAATTAAACTATGCCCTAACTTTTGAGAATTTTTCATATTCTTCTTGTGGTAGAATTTATATTTACAAGCTGTATTAAAATGGAAAAAAAAAATTAGTCTTTTAATGGAATTTATTTACTTATCTATTTCACAAATTTTAGCTGCATTTGCTATGAGGTTTAGCTGTAACACCAATGGTAATTTTGATTTTATCCAGTTTCAGTTATTGCAGTTTGACAAAGCCAGGAAGGTAAAATTTACTGTGGTAAAAATGTCTCAGAAACACACAGATGAACAGCTTTTTTTGCTGTTGAAATGCATTTCATAGCAATCCTAACATTTCCAGTCTCCTTTGATGGCACTTCGGTATATATTTTAAACAGGCATTCAATTTTGGTTTTTATTACAGATGAGAATTCCAGGAATCTATAAGACTGAAATATCTGTTTTACAAAGACATGTTTTACCATTTGCATTCCATCTTTTGCAGGGCCTTTTTATCAAGCTCTTGAAAAGTCAGTCAAATTCTTCCACTTTGCAGCTGCTGAGACTCTTCGTAAATCAATAGATGCACCTGGTGTTTCTTGGAAATTAGCATTATTCCTGGTATGATTTAAACTCAACATTGATCTTCATTGTTCCCAGATACTTTCACCTGGCTGCAAGTTCCAGGTGCTCTCTTTTCTAGCTGAGACCACCCTGCAATTCCTGGTAATTCTCACCATGCTAAGTGACTCAGAGAAGGAGACTGTGCAGCTGAGAAAAGTGAAACTAGGTGATATCTTTGACTGCCACCCTCACTGTTTGTGCCTAGATACACACTGACTAAAAAAAAAAAAAACCAACAAACACTCCTCAGTAAGTTCTTTTCATTGTGCAGGAACTTTTTAGAGATTGCTAACTTTGTCTGTTGTCTGTGTTGCTTCAAAGAAACAGCAGAGAATGAATAAGAATGCAGATTCCCATGCTTTTCTTGATAGGAAATCAAGGCTGAACTTGTTGTGCCTTAAAGAAAAGCCTGAAACAAATCCAAGTCAAGCTACTCTAATGTGCTTTCCCATTTAACATTGAATGTCACTTTAAAAACCTCTGAATTCCACTTTACCTCGCACTGTGCTTGTTCATACTACAGTATCCATTTTCTCATTCAAACATTCATTTACTTGTGGTTTGTTCTTTGTCTTTTTCTGTTTACTCAATATTTAGAAAGTAATGATAGGGGTCCTTTTGGTCAATATGGTTCCTATCAGCATCTTGTTGTAAAAGTTCTAACTGCATGTTGACAAGCTGTGATACAGAATTGCTGATGTTAGTGGAGTCTACCTTATGCTGATATTTGTTATTATCTGTGCTGAGGTGGGCTTATAGAATTTATAAATGCTAAATTAAGTTCAAGGAGTCTGAAAATACTGTACAAGTTGTGAAAAATATTTTCAGATATTCTTGCCATATTTTCACATTTCAAAAAATGATTATTTGTTGTAAACTTGTGTGACCATTTGCTCAAGATGTATTTTAAATGATTCTTGAGTTCCCACTAAGACTTAGAAATAAGTGGATTAATGAATGCCTTTTGTTATATATGTTAGATTATCCAATGTCCAAAAATCCTGAGAGAGTTAACTTGTTGGGCCATATATCCTGTGTAAAGCCTATACCCTTCTATGTTTAAATCCAAAATTGTTATCTGGCATGATGAAAGATTTTATTTAGCATTCCCTAGTGAATAGAATGGAACATAACCTCTGTTGGATTAATCAATATCCATTTCTACTTTTATTCTAATTGTTCTCAAAGGTGTGTTTTTATCTCTTGACAAAATGTAGTTACAACAGGTTGTATATTCAGGGAAGCTGGTTTTTACACTTTGAGTCTGATGCCAATGTATTAACAGACAACATGCTAAAAGTTCACTGTCTGATTAGCTGTCTGTCTAGGGCAACTATATGCATATAAAACTTATGAAATTACTGATGCCTTTAATGTAATGTGCTTAAAAATATATCAAGTATGTTAGCATTTCTCTAAATGCTACATTCTCTTCATTCTGTGAGTAATCAATTTACATTTCAATGCTGCAAAATATTCTACCAAGCAGAATTTTTACCTTCCCCATGAACACTAAGTTAAAGGTCAAAATTTATTGATAGGTATGAAGACCTGTTTTTTGTGTCAATCAGTTTTCTATTAGGAGTGCTCCTTATGCTGGCAGTAATGGTTTATGTACAAGCCTGTGTGCCTATGTGGGCAAATACATTCATAGCAAACTTTTCTATTTTATTTTTGTTCTTCCACAGCTGTTCCTACATATATTTCTGCTTCAGTAATGAAAGAGAAGTCTCTGCCAAGTCAGCCTGGATCTGCAACTGTAAATTAGGCCCCCAAGGATTCACAGAATCACCACTTTAATTTTCAGATTTTCTACGGAAAGATACGCAACAGCATTTCTAGATCATGTCCCAGTGCTTTGTGGACACACACAGTGATCAAATAGAGATAGCCATCCCATGAAATATAAAATCACTTCATCTTGTCTGACTTCCAAAGTGTTTAAATCCTCAATTGAGAGAGAAATTATGAAAAAGAAATGTTTGTGGTTATGTTTGGGATCATGCTGGTTAGCCACCTGCTAACCAATCTATCCCTCTTTAGTTTAAATGTTTTCTCCTCCAATAAGTATGTGTTCAGCCTCAGGGCCCATCAAAGCCCCATATTTACATTTGCTGGGTTTGAAATGTGCTGCACTCAGCTGTGGAAAGCGAAATTTCTACAGTGTTCTCTGTCTGCCCTTGTGGTAACTGGCTGGCTATGTAAGAGCCATCTAGAGATTAGCAACTACTCATAATTATTTCATAATAACGTTTTATTCACAGTCTTTTCTTTGTTAAATGTGAACATTAAAAAAAAAAAAAAGTTAAGAAAGGATTTTTTCTCTTTTTCATGTCAGACATGAAATATTCTTTGTACATAACCAGAGATTAACTTAGCTAGCCTTAGAAGTTTGATACTTTTCTGAGGCCATGGGGTTTAGAATATCTTTTTAGCATATCCTTCAAATTAAAACTATAGCACCAATTCTGTCAACATAAAATACTTAAAACTTTCCAGTGAGATATGCAATTATCTGTGCAAAAAAACCCCAAACTTGTAAGCTATTGTAATGTTGTGGTACAATTGTTGGCGTTTTTGTCTCACATGAACTTATTTCTTTAATCTTGGAATAATAGTTCTGTTTCTGAGATATGTTAACCTTTTTTTCTCTTCAATTTTAGGTGAGGAGCTCATTTACAGAAAAACTTAGGTTTTCTTTCATCACAGCAAGGGTATATTGAATGTTTAATAAATATTTAAAAGCTCCATCTGCCAGAGTAAAATAGCACAGGCAAAACTTCTGTGTCCTCTGGAGGTATTTAGCCCAACATATTTAACAGCAAGTCACTGTTCTAGGAAGTCATATCCTGGTTTATATGGGAATAAACTGAGTTTTTCAAGGTAATAAGTTATGAATTACATGCTGCTTGGGCAATCAGGTCTTCATAATGAACATTTTTTCTTGGTAGTATGAATAAAGTAGAAAAGATGAAACAATTTTTTTTCCTGAGTCTGTTGGAGTGTAAAATATTGCCTGTGTAGTCACTATAATAGATTGTAGTGAGGGGTTAATTCCATTCAGGAATGAAATGTAAGGTTTCTAGAGAGTGGTAACCATGTGAGGTTAATAACTTGGCACAACAGCTTCTTCAGAAATCTTTTTTTATGGTATAGCTAGCTCTGACAAATGATGACTATATTTGTCACTTTGCATTCATGTTCAAGTGGTATCTTTTATTCTTCATTTTGCTCCTTAGGGGGATTGCTGAAGTGTGTGACTGTATTTGGAAGGATTAGACTATCAAAGGGTAAAGTTATCATTCATATGAATGTCATTCTTCATAGAGTATATAAAATGTGAAATATATCAGGTGGTCCAGACAGAAAGAATCCACAGAGATGCTTTTTCCAGCAGCAAAAAATGATTGTTTTGCTTTCCAGAATGCCAATGAGTGCAACAACAGTTGCTGCTCTAGCAGATCTTCAAAACTCATTTAAAAACAGGGGAATGATGGGAGAAACTTTTTCTTTGTGGATTTTAAGTATCATAATAAAATGTGCTTGTCCAGATTCACAGTTTTGCACTTCACTTTTGGCTTTGATCTAGAAATAGTTAAGCTAAACTGTCAATACTGTTATACTAAAACTGTTGTTCTACAATCAGTTGAACTAAATCTGAACACCAGACTGACCTAGAGAAAGAAAAAAAAAAACCCTTGCCTCCAAGTCTTTAAAATTTAGTTGGATGGCATGGAACTTTTTTGTTACCTGCATTTACTGCAATATTTGAGATGGCCCAAGTTGGATGAAAAGCTTATTGACTGTGTGATTCTCCACCTTTTGAGGTACTACATTCAATCAGGGGTTGTTTTTCTTTTTTTGTCTGTTCTATCAATTTAAGCAGAAGTGATAAATGAATAGATGGTGCCCAATTAATGCTTGCTTCCAATTAATGACCTGAAGAAAGAAATATGTGAATAATTTTGAGACGTGTTAAAAAAACTAATTTCTCTCTGGATTTGTGTGACTGAAATCTGGGTAAGAATACAATATATTATGCAAAATCATTTCGTGCTAAACATGGGCAGGATAAGCTGGATTTTTGTGTAGAAATAAGCAGTGGTTTACAAGAGTCACATTGAATTGTATAAGTTACATGAGAAGTCTTTTAAAGCAAATTCCAGAACCTTTTATTGTACTTGGTGATAGTTTGGCAATGCTCTGAAAATTACACAAGAATCACTAAAAAAATTGTTTCCGAGATATCTTATATTGATCATACTTTTTCAAGTCAATCTTTTCCTTAAGACCCTTGCTTTGTAAAAGATCTTTGCTTTGTAAATCAGGTCTCTCAGAGTACAAGTAGACCAGGAAATCAAGACATTAGCAAACTATTGAAAGATAGCAGGGGACAGTGAATTCTTTTTTTGATGTATTACCCATACTCACAGCAGTTCATCCTTGTGGTATGGCTCCTTTGCAACATACAAAGGAAGACTAGAAATCTTCCACTTTCTAATATTTTCCCTAATATTTGGTAATTTGAAACATTTATGGTACAGGTGATAGAAAAATCTACATCTGTCATAACATAGAGCACAAAATCATATTAGATTTGGTTTCAAAGATGTATCCAATAAACTAGAGGAGAATGATGTTATAAACTAGAGGCACTGGGGAATCAGTTCACGATTCCTAAAACCTTCAGCGATGAAGAATGAGCGTAATTTTTTTTTTTTTTGACAGACTGTATGCAAACCAGTTCAGAACAATTCAATCTTAATTTGTGAATTTAAAAAGGCATCTGGAAAGTTTCTGCTAATGCTAGATGGATTAAAAAGATTTAAAGGAAAGCACAGTTTTACTTCATATGCCACAAAGAATTATTTTAAATCACCTGTTGACTTCTCAGTGAGCCTAGAATTAGCTAAATAATCTGTGGCTGATGGTTTTGGTTTTACTGAAGTGATTGAATAGATACAGTCATAGCCTGATTAATTTATCTCTATATAAACCTACTTATCATAGGAATTTTATTTCCTTTCTTGGGTCAACAGCAGTAAAATCTATGCTAGTGATTTCAGTAAAGTCAGGGAATCAAAAGGCATGATTTCTGTTCCACAGGAAGATGTACGGGTAAAGCTGTACTGGGTAAATTTAATGGTTTTTTACTATTGATATTGATTGTGTTTAGAAGCTGAAGTAGAAGTGGTATTTTTCCACTTTCCTGAAACAAAGTTTAGTATATAAATATATTTGGATCACCGACATGAATGTTTCTGATGCAGTATAGCAGTAAAATGTGCTCATGTCTGTGAGGACTGTCACACAGATATGGCTGCCTTTCATTAGAGTGATCATAACTCACTATTGGAGTAGGATAGCCAGCTCAGCTCCTTAGCATGTGATATTAATAACTTCATAGCTGTGGCTAGAAACCCACAAGCTGACTATAACCTGTTTTTCACTGCCATCTCTATTCAGCAAATATCTAGCTTTTGCTCAAATCTGAGAGCAGAAACAACCTCTTTTGGTTAGATATTTTAATTTTTTTCCTTACAGATCAAAAGACATGGACTTGTGGCTTGATATAACATTTTAAAATTACTAAGACTGCACTGGTTTTAAAATGAATTGTACTTTGTGTTGTTTAAACTTTGTACAGTTTAAAATGAATTGTGGTTTTTCTCCGACATGCAAATTGTTTCATTTCTATAGGTTTCAGACACCAAGAATTCAGGGCATGTGTCATGTGATACTATCTGTTAACAGGGTTATTTCACAATATACATGAATTAAGGAATCCTCTTTAGCACTTGGATGATCCAGTTAACTTCATATTTTTAATATGCCTTTTAAAGCTCACATCAAGGGATCTTACATCTGAGGAATTTATTAATGTTACATGCAAAAGTGAAAGCTTGTCTCACTCTTTAAATAACCAAGCATGAATACGAGGTTTTAGACATTCGATTTGTGGTTTGAATGTTGTTTTCCATACACAGTTTTAAAAATTTCACTGCAGCTCTGCTCCAGTTCAAAGTCTGTGTCAGTAGCTCATCTGAGTGAATTTTCAGTGAACATCTGAAAATTCCAAGGAAACTGTTGGAAGAAGGAGTTAATGTGATGATTGCATGTGTCTGACAAAAAATAGTTTATCAAGGGGATTCCTGAGCTATACCTTTCATGTGAGCTATTACTCTCAATATTAATTTTTGATCTGTTTTCTGACTTTACCTAATCCCTTGCTGATAGTTTTTATCTTGATAGGTTTCACAAGAAATATGTGGAAGGATATCAACACACTTTATAATCACTTTTCACTGTAAAAATTGTCCATTTATTCCAGATTTTGCTTTCTATATTTAAATAAGTATTAGTTTAGAAGTTGGCTTTCTTTTATATCTCACAACACTTCAATTGCTTTATTTTTCTTGGTGAATAATCTTATAAAACTCTTTCAGAAGACCAAGCATGTTATAACAACTTCATAACCCAGATGAAAATGTTTGTTGTAACACTGAAAGAAATACACTGTGAAGAGCCACATCCCTACATAACCTTCCCTAATAGGACAGAACCCCGTTAATTACTTAGAATACTGACTCCTATAACTTCTGTAAGATAGGTTGGTGTGGAAATTAGGTTTTCATGCCTGTGTGTGCCTGTTTCACCCCTGAAACTATGCTTAAATACCAATGTGGCATTTGCCAACTTCCATTCCTTTGACACCAAGTTTGCTTTACACATAGGAATCGATATTTAACCAAGTGTTGTGGCTGAACAGGGACATAAAATTGCTGCAGAACTGTCTGATCTTATTGACTGACTGTTGTTCAATGTATTGCTTTGCTTTGTGTTATAGATTTGGTTTAATTTTAAAATCTCTGAGCCTTTTCTCTGACAGTGGATTCCTATGCAGGTTTGGTCTGAGAACTCTCTTCCCACCAGTAGGGATACGCACAGTTAATTCAGCCTTTCTGCAATAACTTTAATGTCACTGACTGGTCCTTTTACCACTTGATTATGTGCTCTTCTGGCTTCCTGTTCTATAGGTTCATTAAGGGACACATTATCAAAGGCATAAAAACTCATAGGCAGCTCCTTAACCTCTTGTGATACTAATTTAAACTGCTAGAGATTATATTGTTAGTTATTTTATTTCCTATATTTCCTTGAACATATTTCTGATATACTGTATCTTCTTTTACTTTTTTTTTTTCTTTTTTTTTTTTTTCCTGGGGAATAGAAAAAGGGGACAAAGTGAAATGCAATGGTATAGAGAAGCATGAGTCAATGTCGGTGCCTAGGTTTTATGTCTTTAAACGATCTTCATGTAATCTGAAGGAATTTTACATACTGAAGTGCTCTTTTCTTTATTTATTTCTAAGTTCCATTTTCTTTGCGTAGTTTCTCTTTTTAAGTGCAGGGACTGAGTGACTGAATGCTTTGTGAACTTTGTTATTTCACAAAGCAAGCAAGTCAGTCTCCATGCAGTTCCTGATGACACCTTTCATCTTTGTCTTCTTAATAACTAGATTCCCAGTTGTGTCTGTGTCTCATCTTGTTGGCTGGTACCCTTGCCTTTGGAGGAGTATGCCTGAAGCAAGAGGCTGTAGGATGTATCTATATTCTGATATCACAACCTTTTTTACCTTTTCAGATCTCATGTCAACCTCAGTCAGGCTGGAATTAAGCTTAGAGTCAATGCTGAATATTTCAAAATTCATATCCATAATATTTAGTGTCTAGGACATATTGTACCTTTTTGTCTTCAAAGGTCACGCAGTTCACTCTGGTGTCTCTGACAGAAAAAGGTGAATGAACTTTGCAGAAAGGACAGAGATATATTTTACTGACAAAGTTTCAACATATTTTCAGTTCTAAAGGTAAAAATATAGATTTAATGTCCTCAGACATAGCTGCTAGATATGGCTATGCTTGAGCTGTTGAACTGTGATAAACTCAAAATAAAAACGGTTTATTGAACAATATCAGTTGGTCACAGTTGGTCTTGGCTAAAGTGTGCATAAGTTGAAACACTGTTGATAAAGGGATAAACAGGGTCAAAAAGCTGCAGTAATGTTGCAATGTTTGATCATATGCTCTTATCTGTATCACTAGAAATTTTCTAAAGCTCTGAACCAGCAGATTTACAACTGCTGTGTTTATGGTTCCTTTTTAAAATAAGTTTAATTGGCAATGGCTTCCACAATTTACCCACAATATGAGAAAGATATAATTTTATCAGTGAACCAGTTTTCATCTTTTCATGTAGTTGAATATTTCTTTGTTTTTGGAACATGGAATGTAAGCATTTGCTTTAAATAATTTTTCCATTTTTTATTTGCTCTATATTTGCTAAGTAACCTCTTTCATAATTTTCTTTAGCACAACCAATTCTAGCAAATTTCAATTTTTTCCCTCAGATTCTTGACCATTTCTATCATTTTTCACTGAATGTTTTATTGAGTCTTGCTTCCTTTTGATAAGCTCTATAAACAGTGTATGATTAAGTCTCAAGAATCTACTGCAAGGTAAATAAGGGAAAGATATCATCTTATGGGAAAACCACAACAAAAACTAGGAAAGAAATATGTGATTAGAGAAACGTTGAGGTACAAAAATATCTAACTCTGGTGATATGCACCAGATATCCCTTTCTTTTGTGGGATTTAATTTAGATGCCTTGCTTAGTCACAAGCTCCTCTGTCGGGAGCCTGCCTTTTTCCAGTGACTACATAAATTCATACACAGGGAACCTCATATGTTTAAATTTAAGGCCTAAAATCAGATGACCTGAATCTCTTTCCAGAGAGACTAGCAAAAGTTTTTAAGTTACTCAAATCAGTAGTTGAACACCTTTAAAATTCTAGCTTTGATTTTCTTAGGATTAAATAGGACACCTGAAGCCAATTAGGAAATCGAGTCCAGGTTGTCTTTGTTCAAAACTAGCACTGCAACAGTTATTCTACTTCTCTATCCTATAAATATGCAAATTTGAGCCTTCCAATTCTGGCTTTCATTTTTGCTGTACTGTATAATTATGTAGGGGGAAATATAAACAATTGTGACTTTTCAGAAAAAAGTGCTTTTAGTCACACAGTTACAGATGATGTTCACAGTTCCTTTGTACTAATGCCCTATTCATTGAAATTTTTTTAAATTATCATAAGAAATTACCATTTAGTAAATAATGATACTCACAGAGGAAGGAAAATAAACCAAACCCATTTTTATTTCTTTCAATATTCATAAAATTTTAGTTTTCTTTTCTTCTCAAATCCTTTTTTGAGGCTAAGTAAAGTGCCCTCCCCGCCTCTAAGCTATTAAATTCCTTACAGTCTTTTTTTCATCCTGATGTGCCATTTCATTGACATGTTGGAATTAGTTCAGAGATCACAACTGTCAAAGCCCTCTGATCACACAGAGCTGGCCCTCCCACTGCTGTGGCTGTTCAGAGCATCCACAGCTACAGCTGCTCAAAATGAGATCAGCCAGCTTATTCTCTGGGCTCTTTTCAACATTGCTCCTGTGGCTGCTCTGCTTCCACCTGCTCTGCCCTGAGCAAAGTGTTTCTATTGCACAAATACTCAAGGACCAAAAGAATTCCAGATGAGGTGCCCTGGCTCTTGCCTTAAGCCCAGCTCCAGTGGGCAGCTCAGCCCCCACTTGGCAGCATCCTATGACTGTCAGGGTCTGAGTTTCCTTCCCATCAGAAGCTGGGCACAAGGGGAAATCTGTTCCACTACTGATTTATTGTTCTATATTTATCAAAAAGATACTCCTTAGTGTCCATTATACTTCTCCTTTTTCCTGTCTAACATAATTAGAACATTTTTTCACGGACTGTAACTTAATGATAGCACACTTATAAATAAATGATTAATTGATGTCCTAAGCTTGTCTTGAACTTAAGCTGTATTTATCTATGGAGTGGTTTTTCTTATTGACAGTAATATGTAAAAGAATTAGATGCTTGCTGAATTTGTTGATGAATAAGCATATGAAACCTACTATCTCTATTTAACAAGTAATTAGTTATTGAAAAATTTATTATCTAAAAATATACTCTTACTATAAAACCAGACATTACATAGTTTTATTGTAAATTTTTGGGGGTTTTTTTTTGGTTTTTTTTTCTTTTTTTTAATGATGGGATACATATCTCATACATTCAAGATGCTTTTTTTTACAAAAGAATTCTTCTAAATTTCAACTTTTACAACAATTTTAAAAGAGACAAATAGCAGAGCAGAATTTGGAGTTAAATTGTATCAAATATATTACAGCATGTAGGTGTATTTGAAACATCTGTAGTGCTAATGGTGCAGCTTCTTGTTGAGCAGTTACTCCCATCCCTGGATGCAGCCTATTATTATCCAATATTGATACTGAGCCCACAACAGTTGTTCATTTATTTTGTGCTTGTGCTAGCTAATTTGTTTGTTTTGATATGAACTTAGTGCTATGGGCCATGAACAATAGCAGGGGCCCAGTAGTGTTAGTGTGCAATTTAGGAAAACTCTCTAATCACAAAGTCATAGGAGCTTAAAATTCCTGTATCTGCATTTCTACCCTTCTCTCTTTGAAATATTTATAGTAAAAAATCATCTAATTAATTCACAGGATTGGATGGGATGCCACCCACTAGAACAGGATACTCAAAGCCCAATCCAACCTGTCTTGGAACAGTTCCAGGGATAGGGCAGCCACAGCTTCTCTATAGAACCTGTTTCAATGCCCCACTACCCTCTGAGTGAAGAATTTCTTCCTAAGATGTAATCTAAATCTCTTCTCTCTTAGTTTGATTTCAACTTACGTTTCAGTAACTACTTTTTAGGTATTTTGACTCATTCACTCTACTTTCATTTCTCAAAAAAAA
>VZRH01006054.1:158757-196880 GCA_013397555.1 Urocynchramus pylzowi
ATGCATCAAGCACAGACTGAATCAAGTACAGACCCTTCAGTTGTTTCCACAATCCAGTAACAGAAAATTTCCATCCATGAGATGCATGTCACAGCAATTTTCCTGGTTTATCTTTTTTTGCTGGCTCCTATATCACTCTTTGAAGGTGCACCAAAGCTTAGAGTGAGTACTCCACATTTAACTCATTTGTGAGGACATGAGCAAAGATGATTACCTTGATTAGTCCTTGATTTCTTTGTACATGCTTTACCTCAGAGAAAAATCAGCTGGCATGCTTCTGTGTTAGTCAGAGAGAAGTTTGTTTGGCATAATTTATTTCAAAGAATAAAGAAATATCCTACATTTTTATTAGGATCATGTTGTCAGAGTAAGACTGTCTAAGAGATGGCCTTTTAGCACTCTTAAGTCTTCAAAAGAGCTGTTGTTTTAACAAGTTCACCTGAATGAATAAATGGGGAATAAAATCAAAGATTTTAGGGATAAATTGGACGACTAATAAAAATAAGTGTGATAGATATATATTATAAAAGTGACTGGAATTTTTCAGTGACACTTAATAACCCACCTTCGTATAATGCCTTCTAATGTATCTCACCTTTTAAGAGAAAAAAAAAGAAGCCCTTCAAAAAGAAAATCACAGGTTCTTATCTCTGATGTAGGTAAGGACTTCAGCAGTGCATTTGAATTTGCATGATGCTATATTCAGTTTTGATTTCTATTATTAGGATTTTGGTATAGATTTTTTGCTACCCTTCATATCCAAATAATGTCACAATTTTATTAGAAAATTTCACTTCATTTCTTTCGTGCAGCGCCTGCAAGGAAGTTAAGGCATTGTAAGCTTACCAAAGTAAGACAACTTTAGTAAAGAACCAGAATCTCAGAAGATAAAGCACATATCAAAAACCACTTCCATATTCTAGAACTGGTTCTGCTGGTTTTGTTGCTATTTGACTGGTTGTGTGGGTTTTGGTGTTTTCTTTTGTGAGTGGTGACAAAGTAAAAGAAGAAGAGTTTGTGAAACTAGAGAATGAAAGCTGAAAATTGTTCAGGGGGTGAATTTCTCACCTTATAGGTTGCCTGCCTACTAATATTTGCAGCTGTTGATTTCCGCTAGCATCTGTTGAAGATTGTGTCACAAAGGGGACTGCTGCACCCACAGCAGGGGCATCCACTGCTCCTGTGCAGGAGGAATACACACCTACATGTGCTCCATCACATGTGAGGGAAGTGGCACCTCTAATTCTTTCAACAAACATTAGAAGAAATTGAACAGGATGAAAGGACTGTGCTGGGAGGTAATTTATTTTTAATGGGGAAGAGAAAGGAAGAGAAAAACAATGAAGAAATGGATGGAATGAAGAAAACTTTTTAGCTGTGAAATAGGGACACCTTCACTTTGACTCAAAAGGGCGTCCATAAGAATATAATTATGTAAATGTCAAGAAGGCTAGAAGTGGTTTTAATGTTGTACATTAAGATATATATTAATAATATGATGGAATTGGGAGCGGAAAAGCCTATACTAAATAGAATGAAAAACGTTCTGACAGGAAGATACATTAGGCTGTAGAATAGTTTTCCATAGGGAAGCCATCACTTAAGGGCTTTTTCTTCCATCAGTATGTTCCCCAATTCTATGAAGATTCATATTCAGTCAGCTCTTCGAGTCCAAATGGAAAATTAAACAAGAGAGATAATTTCAGCAAGTCCCGAAGTCCCTCAGTAATTTTAAGGAAATTCAGTTACATCCTCTTATCAAAATATCCCTTGCTGGGGTTAAGTATAGACACCACTATATATATATTTTATCAAGTTATGTTTAAAAAATAATTTTTTTAATTAAAAAGTGAAGATCTTTCTCTGAGTTTAGATGTCAGGGTTTTTTTGTGATAGTCCTGACATATTTTGTCCTTATTGCAAGATTTTGGGAGTATTGGCTGAATCTGGACTACAGAATGCATGCACACAAAATGTTTTAAGTTCTAAATACTGTCTAAAGTGCCTGTTTCCTGGACTTTTGAAGGCCAGGGTTCAAAGGAAAAGCTGCTCATTTCATTGAGGATGCACAGCTGCAATTTCAGGTTCAAAATATCAGTGATCTGTGTGAGGCAGAAGACAAACTGAGCCTGAAGTCTGAGATCAAGTCTGAGCTCTAGTCCTGGAGACAGGGTGTCTGTTTCTGTTATTATGATTAAAACTTTGGCCTTTGAAGTAATGGGGCATATCCAGAGGTATGGGAACCTCAGGGAAAAGTACGTCTTTGCCAGAAATTTAAAAGTCTTGAACATCAGCTCACCCTAAAGTTTTTGTTCTGTTTGTGGGATTTTGATTTTTTTTTTCAGCCTACCCCTTTCAAATGAATGATTTTTAACCATTGTTTCAGTTTTCAAATTAGACATGTAAGATGTTTTCTCCTTATTATTTTTTTGGGGTTTTTTATATCACTTTCTTTAGGACTGTGGTTTGGGTTTGGGGCAAGACAACTATTAAGATGTATTATGTTTTATACTGTAACTGTGAGAGAAAAGATTTTCTACTGCACTGCCCTTGGTTTAGAAAATCAGGATTTAATTTACTTCTCTGTCATAAGTTATCTATTTGGGAAAAGTCATCTTGAGATACAAAAAGATTTTTCAGTAATATGCACAGTTGAGAAAGACCTTCTTAAGCACAAAGTGGAATATAACACAATATACCTTTTTGGATATTCATCCCATTTTCTACGAAATCTTGAGTAATTTACTCAAATCTCTATGTGTATAATGATATTTAATGACTATTTCGATCTACTTACATGGTACTGTAAAACAATTGTATGTGTTACATAGAAACACAAATATTAAAAAAAACCCCAAAACTATATTTTTTCTTTAGTTAGACAATTGCAAAATTGCATGTTTTGCCAGAGAATTTCTGTTTCATTCTGTTAGTGAATTTTGAGGGTTGGTAACCACATAACTTTTTTTACCCCAACAGAGTTGGTTGGTGCCATCTAATTTATTGTATTGATGCCATGTATTTTTTGTTCAGCTTGTTGTGAAAAAATTTAGGTCTCACCTTTTAGATTATTTTAAATGCATTAGGTTTTCTGCTAAAATGATGCTTCTAGATAAATGATTGTGGTTATTAGTGTCTAAACTATTGATTAAACAGCACAAAATATTCTCACATTAAAACATTGTGTGTGTGTATATATATATTCACGTCACCTTTAATTGCCTGGTTTAGCTTATTTTGTTTTGGTAATCCAGAAGGTGTTCTACACATTCCTATGTGTCCATATACAATCTTCACTGCATACTGCATAGTACTACTTAAATGAACTGTTAAATATTAAGTCAAATAAATGAGTTAAAATTCTCTGAGTAACTGAATTGTATTGAACTACAGGCGTTGTGAAAGTTTTAGCAGAACTTAGTCTCATCAATAAGTCTGAAATCCTTTGCTAAGAAGCTTTGCCTCTGAAACTCTCTTGGGGTTTACTAAATGAATTTAAAGCAATACAGATACCTTCCAAATCCCATAACAGAACTCACAAGTAAGCCAAATAAGCTGGAAAAATCTGTTAGTAGGGAAAGGCAATTCTTGTTGAATTAATGAAAACTGAAAATACTTGAATTCTCTGGTTGCTTTTAGCCTGACTTGATAAAAATCTCTGAACAAGTAACTTAACAAAGACAATAGGGCTGGCCAGCTGTAAGATGTTGGCCAACTACAATAAACTAAGTAATAGATTTACTGGGTAAAAAAAACCAAAAAAGGTAACTGTGAAATGAAGTGCTCCAACCTGGAGGCAAACATTAGCATCCAAAAAAAAAAAAAAACCAAAAAAAACCCCCAGTTTAAGGTGCATATGTCTGTGATTCTTTTACTGAAAACTAGTTCACCACTTTCTTTATTGTAACTGCATATAACTTAAGAAAGAAAAATGTGAAACAATCTTCAAAAATTCAGTTCCCTGAAATGTAGGGTTGGGACCCAGAATCCAAATCCATATTTAATAGTATAGAAAAGCATAATAAAAATGTTTCATTGTTGAGTCTGGACACCAAAGACCCTCAAAAATACTGAGAATGTTCCTGCATCCAGGAAATGAATAGAGGATTTTTTTTTTTTAAATGGTATTTTAAGATCTGTGTTGAAAAAGAAAACCAATTGCATGAGTTTCTGTTTATTTCTTTAACTTACAGTGAATATTCTGTCTATCTCTTGACTGCATCTAATTGTCCACCTCAATATATATATACCTTGGCTTCCCAAACCACATATTCTAAAGAGCTTAGGAAATGGAACCCAGAGTTTAACAAAAGCATTAAGAATAGAAACAAATAGGCAGAATAAGAAAGGACAGCAGACACTGTGTTTGATGAGCCATTAGTATCAGAAACCAGTTACATGCGTTCTAGCAAAGTAATGAGTACACATATAAGATATATTCTCCCACTGTTTTTTGTACTTCTTGTAGTACAGAGTAAGAACATAGATTAATGAAGATGTATTTGAAAGGATGAATTCTTTAAAATTTAAATATTATAAATTTTAATATTTATTCTATGAATATTGCTGAGGTATTTTCACCTGACCCACCTTGGTTTGGTTTGGTCGGTTGTGATGCTTTTGCCGTGCTTAATGAAATTAGTACATTTTTTTGCTGTGTCCTCATTTTTAATGAGGACACAGCAAAAATGCAATGATCATGTTGGCTATGTGTAACAGAGTTCATTTTTACAGAGTAGGAGTTCCTCTCTCAAATGTGAGTCATAAATAAATGAAATGGAAAAGGTTGTACTCATTGCTCATTTTAACCTTGTCCCTTTTTAAATTTTTTTTCTTTTTAAACTGAAGTTGTTGCTGAATTCTAATAAAATATGAACTTATAAAAGACCAAAGAATATACAGTTATGTTACCAAAAATAACTCCTATTTCTGTAAGTTTCAAATGTTCTCCCTTTATACCTCCTTTACCTCAATAATGTTTCACAACAAGACAAGCTTTTACAGAATGATCATAATTTCTGTGGTTTTAACTGGTATTTATTGGATAAAATCTAATGCCTTCCCCAAAATACTGTTTAAATTTTAGTCATGTGAGCAGTAGCATTCATGAAAAGTAATGCTTCTTGTTCTCATAAACAGATTATAGTACATGAAGATAAAGTATTTGTGATTGCTGTTAGTCTGGAGTTACTTTGCAAGGTAATACTTTGTTCAAAAGTACAACTATATCTTAATTTAAAATGGGTTCTTTTAGAAAATTAATACTGTTGCCAACCCTGTACTAAGTTTCTATGTTTATGTAGTTATTTAAAGAGTTTTGACCTTCACAGATTAGATTATTAGTAATTTCTTGTTTTGTTTCTCTTGTAAATTAAAATGTATGACTGCTTAATTTCCAAAGTGTCTAGAATCATTATCCCCATATTTATCTCTTTATTAATATGTTTCATACTTTTTGCATTTTAAATGAGTTTCCATGTTAAATACTTTGTTTCCTATGTTCAAGTATTTCCAATCCCCTGAAAAACTTGTCTTTTTGTCATTGATCCTGTCCCAGAATTTTTCAATGGGTGTACTATTGTACCATGTTCTTGACTACTAGGTTTTTGAGCGGAGGTTCCTCAAGACTTATATCTTAATAATATTTTTCTTCAGTTTGTTAACTCTTTTAAATTATTTTAGAAAAAAAAATGTGATATTCTTATTTTGCAGATGCCAATGAATTTGCTCTGTCCTCTGAGGTGTCGAAAAACCCCAAGGAAAGATGCAGTCTTTTTTATTTATTTTTTTTTTAATAAGAAATTATTATTAATAGTATTTCAATATCATTTTGAACTATAGAAAATTAATGGAAGTTATTTTTGGAGTTCTTAATTATAGGATCCTTATGAACTTGGCATTTTATTAAATATAATGTCTGTTAATCACTTTTCTCCTGTCCTGTGATTAGTTAGCTAACAACCACAGAGCAACGTAATAACAACTTGTTCTGTAAAATACTTGGCATTTACATTTGAACTCATTTGGAGACCAAAATAATTATAATTTAAAAATATTTCAACAGCACTTTTTGCAGACAGTACTATGTCTCCTTCAATTAGACAGTCTTTAATATAAAGAACAAGAAAAATCCTAGGCAAGGCATTTATTTATACATATTTTCCGTAATTGTAGGGAACAAAAATATTATGTAATCTAAACACAGGTTGACTTTAATATCAATTAATAGTACTGTGAAAGGTGGGCTGATAGGAAGAGCTGACAAGTATGAAAGTAAGATAGAAAGTCTGAAGAGATGTAATTTCTTAGCAAATAATTATCCCCAAGCTGTGTAAACATGCTTAAACAAATACTTTATAAAAATTAAACCAACAAATGAAATAGCAGATTACCATTTCAGCACAAATGTCTATAACTGAAGTCCTTATGTTTATACAGGCCAGCCTCACAGTAAGATGACTCTGTTTGGCTTTGCTCTTATCAGCACCAACTGCAGTTTGCAGTTGCAATCTTTACCTGATTGTATCCTTTATGAACAGAAAGATATAAAAGGAACATATAAAATAAAGATTTAGACTTGCTTGCAATCCTACTGTATAGTAACGTCTCCTTCTCTGGAGGCAAACTCTGATTTTGTGATTCTGAGCCAGAAAAATATTCACTCTAGTCCATTGCTTACAATATTGGTTATACAGCAATACATATGGAAGACACTTATATTTTAATTCTTCTTTGCAAAGTTTGCTTTTACCATAGAATTAATGTTATAGCGTATAAACTGATTGCTGCTTGACAGACAAGAAAAAATATACTAAGGGACAGTTTTCAGACTGAGTCCCAGCACTGAATGATGATTAAGTATTGCAAATGGTTTAAGAATTGTCATAACTTTATCCAGAAGAGCCAATTAAGCTAAAATTGGCTAGGTCTAGGATCAGTTGTAGAAATTTGGGCCTGAATTACATTCGACTACAAGAGATAAACCTGTTGTTTAATCACTGTATTTGAGGTTTTTCAACAGATAATAAACCTTTTTGTTGGGAGGAAGTTCCTAACATCCCTGATTGTACTGTTCACCAGTTGCTGCCTACTGAAGAAATATCTCACCAAAAAGATATCTCACAAAAAGTATCTCTCTCTTGTGATGTTTGATGTACCTCAAAAAAGTCCAGTACCCTTTTGTGTGTGTTTGTGAGAAAATATGTTCGATATAATATCCAAGCTAGAAATATATCATACGGCAGTGAATCACATTAGTGTTTATTTTCAGTTTTTCTGTTAGTTTCCTTCTTTCATATTTCCCGGCCTTAGCTTTAGATGATATTTTTTGTACAGTATACTCTGATTTCTGCTAAGACAAAAAGAATCAAATACAGAAAGTAGGAGAAATTTTGAGTTTCAACACTCTGCATGTTTGGAAGGTACTATAGACATAATTGGGGCACAAATCACCAAACTGTGTTCTGTTGCTTAGCACTGTGTTCTGTTGCTTAGCACTGCAGCTGCTTTCTTATTTCTATCTCAGTGAGATACTGACCCTCATCTTGCTGTTATGCTGTAGATAGTTCTAAAATCCTTGTGAAATCCAGCATTCTTCGATTTAATTAGTCACTGGTTGTAGATTAAGTTGACTGGTTTTGGTTGTCAATTAGAGGCTCTTGGTTTTTTGTGCTTGTATTCCCATGAGAGCCTGGGGTATAATTATTAAATCACCTCAGTCTCACCTGTGATGATTGCTTGTGCCAAATTGCTCAGCTCCTAAATGCTTCTTTACATTGGCAACACTTTTTGTCCCTTTCTTGTTTTCTGGATAGAAATTTCACTTTTCTTTTTTTCTCCACCCTCAGTTAAACTTAATAATCAGGAGGATGAAATATGCATTGAAAGTAAAATTATGAGCATGTATCAGATACAATCAAATATCTGGACATAGTCTTATCACATTGCTTTATAAATTAAAAAAAACCTATCTCATGTGTTTTGTCCTAAAGACAATTAGAATCTGGTCATGCAATTTAGCTGATTTGTTGAAACAGTCAGTTAGATAAACATTATGTTTAAATAGTCCTGGTTGTGATGCATTGGGAAGAGCATGTGGGGTATGGTTTTTTAGAGAAGTACATATAAAAGTTACTGCTAGAGGGAAAAATAATAAATCCTCTCTCCCTGAAGTTTATGAAGTGTGACTCCCTTAGGTAAATCTCTTATCAGTATACATATCTCACCACAGGAAGAAAACTTTTTAAGTGTATGGAGTGTGATTCATTCAACATAATTTTGAAACAGTATTTTTCAGATAAATAATTTAGTCATCTACAACATAAATGATACATTTATTTTTTAGCAAGAAAACGAAAAACTTTATCCCAACAGTTTGTAAATTGTTATACAACTTAATTTTAGTTGCTTTCAGTGATATAACTGTAAATAAATAAAAAAAAAGTTTTTCAATCAATATGAGGCATCCTTTGATCTTAGACATGTTTTGGGGTGGGGTCATTTATATAACTATAGCGCTTCCTGATCATCTGACTGAAAAGTTTTCCACTCTGAGACGTTGGGATGGTAGAAAAATTGCCCACCTTTATTGGAAGACATTTCTGAAAAGGATTGGCATTGAGAGTTAAATTAGATATTTGAGTGTAAATCTTACAGGCTGCTTAGTTTATACATCCAGTATCTTAGAAGAAACAAATGCTTTCACATGTCTCTGCACATGTGCACATTGCAGACTTATCCTTGTAAAAGTGTATGAGTTAGAGTTCAATGTCTTTTCTGCCATATGCAAAGTTAAGAAAGATGTCCACATTAAAAAAAGAAACCCAAATGTAGCAGATCATATTTACAAGCAGAAATATATGCAATTTATTCAAGCGTAAAAAAACTTTAGCCCACCCAGAAGGACTTTCAAGTTAAAAATTCTTAACGTTTCCCAGGTAGAATGGTTAGGATCTCTTGGCTAATAGTCTTGTATTTGTACCTAAAAAGAAGAAGAGGCTGTCATGACACAGATAAGTAGTTTATTTGTTCATTTGGTTTTTACATTAAAATGCATTCCTCAAGAATATTTTTAAATCATATTTTGTTCCTTCTATCTTCATTGCACTGTATTTCAAATTGTATCCTCACTTTTGTATCTTTAGTTATCTTTACTTTCTGGGTTTAATTTTGTTCTTTTATCTGATTGCTGGGCTTGGGTTGTTTTTTCCTCAATCAAGGAAGTTTTAGTAAAACCCTTCATACAAATCCTTCTTTGTATGAATCACATGAGGCTAAATTTGGACCCAACTGAAATCAATACACTTAAACTTTCCTAATTTTAATATAGAACAAAAGTTCAGAGTGAGAGAAATATTTTATTTCCCTCCATGATTTGATATCTAGTAAGCCACACACTGTTTAGATGCTACAATGTTTTACTAACTATATAGAGGAATTGACAGATAAGATATGATACTAAAGAGAAATTCTTTCTATGACTGAGATTTTTAGCAGATAGGTTAGGAAAAAGCAGCTAGAACAACTTCCAGTTGCTGCTTGCAACTTGGTTTGGTAGTACATGTTCTGCTCCTATGGATGCTCAGTTTTACAAATACTGAACATACATTCTGCTGAGATTTAGTAGTGCATTAGAAAGTTTTGGCTTTCATCAATGTGGGTTACAGTAGTAAAATAAAACCATTATAAAATTATTTGCTAAGAAAGTATATTTTTGAAAGAAGTATGAAATATCTGAAATATTGCTGCTTGGTATTCCAATGCTTATTAATTTTGTTACATAAATTTAAGGTAGTACCATGTACTTTCATAGGCAACTATGTAAAAGGGAATTTTATGTATCAAGTAAAGAACACCTTCCAGTCCCTTCATTTTGACAGGCAAGGTATTCTAAAATAAATTGATAAAGTACTTGAATCATTCAGATCATTCTCAACTAAATTTAAAGTTCAAGTGATTAATCAATAATGCAGTAATAGAATTTTAGATGTAAGTTAGACTGATATGGATTTTGTAGCATTAATGTCATTTTGTGTTAGAGTGAACATTCACCTTAACCTGTGCATTAAAGCATTTTTCTTTTTAATGCACATATATCCCAGTAAGTCTTGTTACTTATGGAATCTTATCCATGGGAAGACAAATGCTCTAAAGCAGTGAATGATTCGTGAGGGTTAGTTAATCTCTACAGCATGATTTATAATCCCATCTTGAGTAGTCAGGTACAATATTCCTATGTCCTGAGCAAGGAAGAAACACAGTGATATTTCACTGTTAGCTCTCTTCATTTCTGGAGTTGGTACAGAGTCTTCTTACAGCCTCATTTACATTTTTCTTTGTATGAATTGAAGTACAAAGCAGTGGAACTCATACAGTGGAATAGATTTTCAACAGCAAAAAACAAGGTCACTTAACAATACTTGCTGAATGGTTTACACTCTCATTTCACAATTAGTTTGCAAGTCATATTGTTCTCTTTGTAACTAGAATTTTTTTTATGATTCTGAAATTGAATTAGTCAAGACTAAACAGTAGTTGGTTACTTGTCTGTTTCAGCAGAGGTCCCTGTGGTGAGTTGATCTGGGCTGACCAGACTCCCACTCAGCTGCTCTCCTCAACAGGACAAGGAGACTCCCGTTGAAGAACAGACAGAGACATCCCTTACCAGTTACTGTCATGAGCAAAACACACTCAATCTGGGGAAAAGAAAAATTAACTTAAATGAAAATAGAGTAGGACAGTGAGACTGCTGTAGTCAAATGCTCTCCCCAGGTTCTGTAACACAGGATTTCTAATTTAGTAGAGTGACACAATATATACTGAAACCACAACACTTGCAAGTTACACTTGTCAAAATACAGCAATAATAATACACAGTTCAAACACAATACTAATGTATCTCCCATTGCCAGTCTTTGTGATCCATTCACTCTCCCAACACTGGGTGTCCCCACATGCCAGGAGGGAATATGTGGGCTGAAACCAGCTCAAGCCTGTTGCTTTCTTCCAAATTATTTTGCTGATTGTCTGGGTTTTGTCCTTTGCATTGGCTGAAGGAGTGTTCGTTCTCCCTGTACTGGTCCGATTAGCTGAGGGAGGCACTGCCATCTCTGGCTAATCCAAGCAACTGTTGTGCTGTTGTCTAAACAAAGGCTGCTCTCTGTTCCCATTGTGCTGAGAGAGAGTCAGCTTCTTTCCCTCTTTTTCTGAGCTTCCTGGACACATCACCCTTGCTCTGCCATGTGTGAGGGGCTCAGCTGTGCCCTCCAGTGAGGCCAGTGGAGCCAGCCAGGACGGTCTGGTCATTAAATGTTCATTCTCCTCAGTTACATCATGCACCATGGAATCGGATGAGCAGGTAATTACTTTGATAGGGAAGATGTGTGCTAATGTCTTTACAAACTATGCAATGGGTGAAGGGATGGGTGTTGACATCTTTGAAATGGGTCTTAATGTCTCTGCTGACTTCAAGCAGCAGGTTTGTTACAGAGCCTAAACAGCTTTGCTCCTGAAACTAACAAGTGGGTCTGCAGAAGCAGAATGAATTTTGGAGTAAAATAGTAGGTTCAAGAGGGGATATGTGGTAGGTGGTTTGGGAAGACTGTACCTTCCTAGTACTTCAGCCAATGGGGAAAGGAACAGGGCAACATGCGGCCGAGAGTTTAGCATAAAAAGAGGCCATGCCACCGAAACCTTGAGAGAAAACCCAGAGGGTGTGTGCCCCAGTGGACTCCCTCTCTTTATTCAAATAAAGTTGCAGGACTCCTCTGTCTCCTTTATGGACACTGGCTTTTCATGGTGTGATTTTCTGTACACTTTCTTTACCTTAACCTTATTACTGTAGGTTGTTTGCAGTTAGAGAGTCAGCAAATTGTATTTGGTTTCCTTCAGATAACTCTGCATTTAAATGTGCCACTCACTGGGTTAGACCTTACACTGTACATTCACATCCCCAACTTTTGCAAGGCACCTGGTAATTTTAAACCACATTGTGCAGGTGCAGGGATCTGTGTGAAACATACCAAAAGAAACTTCTCCTCAAGGACAAACTCACTCAGCTGTCTGGCAGAAGCTGATTTAGCANCAAACATACCAAAAGAAACTGCTCTTCCAGGAAAAACTCCTCTTCCAGGAAAAACTCACTCAGTTGTCTGGCAGAAGCTGATTTAGCAGTTATGTAAATATGACTTGTTGATCTGTGTTTTACTTCTTGTGCATAATGGTCTTATCCATTTATTTCCCTCTCAAGCAGTCAGTCTGTCTATACAATAATTGAGATGCTGCCAAATAGAGAATGTTGTTTGTCTGATGTTGTAACTTTATACTGAAATAGAAATGTTGAATACAAACTGTATTCATAATTAACACCAAGCATAATTAAGAGTCTTAAGGGAGAATAGCTCCTTTCCAGTGTGCTCAACACTTTCCCTAACAAGACAACAGGTGGGCAGAGTACTTCTGAGCACATTATCAGTAAACTGTGACTCCTGCTTGGTTATAAACAGGTGCATCACTGCAGAAGGGAGAAATAGCTTTCAGCTGTCTCTCATGCATCTATGTATGGCAACATTGCTCAGGCAGAGAGGCTGGGTGTGCTCTCACTCAAGCGTGCCCAGGAGCTGAACAACAAGATCCTGTGAACTTGGTTCTGTCACTGTGCTAAATGTGGTTAAAGCTGTCACAGCTGTGTCTAGGAAGGCATGTACTGGAATTGTACAAATTCTACTGCTTTCTGTGACTCAAATGCACTTTGGACCAGCTATGGCCTTCCCATTACATACACATATGTACTAACACAGACACTATGTACTGTCCCCAAATGCTGCTGTGCTTTAAAGGATGAGTAATTCAAGTCAGTATTTGTTCAAGGACCACTTTCCATTGCTTGGCAAGTACATGTTTGTTACAAGGGATTTATTATTAGGTACCTTATCTAAGATTATGCATTTTCTGTTTATGGAGTCAGTTGATTCTGGATGTCTAAAAAATTTAATTAACTTTAGGGGGTTATTTGTATTTCCACTTGAGAGAGAAACAAAAATCTGGGAAGTTTCTGTACCAACTGTACCAGTGTATGTTGTTCACCTTCCACAACCATCATTTACTCCAGGCATCTACGGAAATTAAACGTCACAAATATTTAGTCATAGGCAATTAAAGCAACTCTCATATTCTTTCATTCTTCTGATATGTCATGTTTATATAATTATTTTATGAATTTTATGTTCAACTGTGTTACTGAATGTTCACAGGGTAATGAGGTAATGCATGTGAAAAGCTTGTCTAGGTAGCCTCCATTAGTTTACAAATATCAGTTTATCTCTTTGTGTGGATGACTTATATTGCAGTTGTAGAAAACAGATTCTTTTACATAACCCAATAAACTTGAAATAATGAGACCTCCAAGTATATTATTTGTTGTTATTATTATTTTCTCTATTATTGTTGTTGTTCTTGAGGTTAATATTTTCTAGTTGGATGTGGAAGGTTAATGTTGCAGTATATTACAAAACATCATTTAACAACTTCCTTTTTTGAGGCTTCTCAATATTGTCAATACTTTTAATGGAAGAAAAAACAAGGGAAAAAGTAAAACCCTCTCAGACTTGCATAATTGTGATACTTTACACTAGTGAAGGGTATGCTGTTGTCTTCTACAAGGTATTGATGAGATATGAACATACAAAGCCTTTTTTTTTTTTGCTTGGTTTCCTTTGTTAATTTTTGCTGTTTTAAATTGACTGCAAAAATAAGGTAGCTGACATAAACAGGGAAGTTTAGGTTGGATGTTAGGAAAAAGTTTTTTATGGAAAAGCGATAAAGTACTGCAGTCAGCTGAATGGGGAGGTGGTGGAGTCACCATCTCTAGATGTGTTTAAAAAAAAGACTGGATGTGGCTCTCAGTGTCATAGTTTAGTTGAGGTGTTGGGGCATGGGTTAGACTCAGTGATCTTAAAGGTCTCTTCCAACCTGGTGATTCTGTGTGTGATTCTGTGTGTGTGTGTGTGATGTGATCCCCTAAATTTAAAAGTCATAGGGTATGGGTTACTTTGAAGATTAACTTATATTAGTATAACACATATATGATAGGTAGATTGCTTTGAGGGCTTGTTTTTAATAGTTGGTTTTATTTTTCGAAATTAGGCTACCTTTGGCCTCCTGTTAATAAATAACTGCAATAAAGTGAATATCTGACAATAGTGAATTACATCACTAAAAAGAACTGCTATTAGTCTCTGACTCACAGAAGTCAAATTAATTCCCTCAGCCTAAGCCTGATCCTTATACTGAGCAGTGTAATCAGAATTTTTTAAATAGCTTGAGCTTCCACTATGAATCGTTGCCTAAGTGAAATTCTAGTCACTAATCAGTGAACCATTCACTGTGCAGGTTGCATATGGCTTTGTTAGCAATTACATTTATTTTAAATTGAGAGAATTACTTGGAAACACTGCTCACTGAAGATTCAAACAGACCAGAGCAATTAAGTATTAGTTGCCAAAGGCCTTCTGTTACAATTATCGAGTG
Source organism: Urocynchramus pylzowi (assembly GCA_013397555.1). Lineage (NCBI taxonomy): Eukaryota > Metazoa > Chordata > Aves > Passeriformes > Fringillidae > Urocynchramus > Urocynchramus pylzowi. The sequence goes on from VZRH01006054.1 coordinate 173,284, forward strand.
GTACTTTCTCTATAAATATTCATGTACCTGATCCTGATCACTGGATATTCCTGACTGATGTCTAATAAACATTCACAATTTCTCACTAATACCAGTATGAGCATTCAGTAATTAAAAAAGAAAACAAACAAAACCAAAACAACAGCAGCAAAAAAATAAAAAACCCAAACCCAAACCAGACCAACCAATCAACCAACCAAAAAAAACCAAACAACCAAGTAAAAAAAAACACAAACAAAAAAACCCAACCAAAAAACGAAAGAGGAAGAATAGTCTAAGTTCAGAAAGCTGATGAAGAGTGTTCAGGAGTGGTTTCTTCCAGACATTCCAATAGTAGAAACCTCATGGGATCTCATTCTATTTCCATCTTATGGACTCCCTAAGAAAGGTCAAGTGGCTGTAGTGTCTGCCATTATTAACTGTGACTCCCTCAGCATAAGTACAAGACAACTGTCGTTACTCTAAGTTATTGCTTCTCCAAATTTACTGAATCAGTCCTAACATATTTATAACAAATATATAATGGACTTAGACATCGAGTCTCTTGGTGTACCCCCATTAAAACAGCTTCTTTTCAAAACCATGAGAAAACAAAGAAGGCAGGCTGAACTTATTAGAGGGGAAAGGATGTGGCGGTGTGGCAGAAGCTGTCGAGACCACTGCCTTCCCAAGAGCATCTCCTCTAGGAAAGGGATAGCTCAGTGAGCACCAGATGCTCGTGCTATCAATGGTGATTGCAGGCCAATGGAAAAAACAGGTGGGAGGAGTTCTTTGTTTGGAGTTCCAGTGGTGGTTCATTAGCCAACACACTGAAAGGGTCCAGGGGCAGAAGAACAAAAAAACCAGGAAGGTCCAGGATTTTATATGGGACAAGGGAGGTGGAGCACTGTGTCTGAGGTCCAATGGGTAGAGGGAGCAGGGGCAGTACAAAGGCAGGGTTACAGAGGAGCAACAAACTGGGATCCAGGGGAAGAGCAGTAAGGAATGGGACCAATGGGGAGAGCGGGAGCGAGGAACATTCTAGAACTGGGGAGGAGAACAGGGGTGATGTAACTTGGGTCATCAACATATAACTGCAAGGAACTGTGGGAGAGCATCTTTTTGTCTCACTCTGACCTAAAGGGGTGTCTCCTCCCAAGGCATCCCTGCCTCAGCACCTCCCTCTATGTCCTGGGATGCAACAAAAGGACATATCAATGGAATATTTAAGAAATTAGTTTTATCAATGATAGCCAATACAGCTTCCACAGTAACAATTGTTAAACTCACATTTTAAGTATTTCAGCCCAAAAATTATTAATCCGCAGCCTTTGTGTGCTGGGTTAGACTGTAGCAGAGTTAATTTCCTTGACAGTGGCTGGTATGAGACTGTGTCTTGGATTTGTGGTGAACGTAGAGTTGGTAATACAGAGATGTTTTTGTTATCCTGAGCAAGGCTTGTACAGAGCAAAGGCCTTTTCTTCTTTTTGCATTGCCACTCTGGTGAGGAAGTTGGGAGTGCTTGAGAAGTTGGGAGGAGACACAGTCAGGGCAAGTGACCCAATCTGTCCAAAGGGATATTCCAGACTGTATGAAATCATGGGCAGTATATAATGTGGGGGAAGAAGGAGGAAAGGGCAGAACATTTAAATTGATGGCATTTGTCTTCTCAAGTCATTGTTACACATGAGGGGGCCCTGCTCTCCTTGGGATGGCTGAACACCTGCCTGCCCATGGCAAGTGGTGAATGAATGACTTGTTTTGCTTTGCTTGAGTGTGCAGCTTTTGCTTTCCCTGTTAAACTGTCTTTATTTTAATTCATGTGCTCTCTACCTTTTAGTCTTCCAGTTCTCTCCCTGATCCCACTGGTGGAGTGAGTGACAGTGTGGGGCTTGGCTGCTGGTTGGGGATGAACCATGACAACACACCAGCAGGGACATTGGGCTTTTATGGTTTTACTTACAGTAACTCACTAAGTGGAATAGAGCCACAGACTAGATGTGAGGTGAGGTGTCATCTTTGACTAGAAAGGATTAGGAACTAGCACTATTGTATTTGTAGAATGTTCCAGATTCACTCTAGCAAATTTTGACTACTAATTTCCATTCTAACAAATATTGAAGCAGTTTAAGTTATATTTAACAATTGGTCTGTAATTATAGAGAGGAAAATATGGCTTTAATTGCATTTTATAAGTGTAATTAGCTATAAATTCTGAAATCTAAATATATGCAGCCAGCACATTGCTTTTATTTCCAGCTATAGGATAAAGAAAAGCTTGAGATATGTACTTCCAGGGGAAATAATACATATTAGAAAGCCATCTATTTAGGAATTTTTGGCCAAAAGTACATTAGTAATGCATTGAATAGCATTCAGGGAGATTATAAATTCAGTAATTGAAACACAAATTATGCATGCTTATTATTTATGAAATTTTAAGTATTGCTTAAATACATCAGAAAATGTAAATGGCATTTAAAACAATTAATTATTCAGAATGGTGAAAATGGAAAAGCTAGCACGGCACTTTACCATCCCTGAAGTGAAACTAAATAAATTGAGAAGACTCTAATTTCTTATGCTGTTTAGGCTTAATGTAGCTGCCTAAGTTCTTTGGGTGAACAACTAGATGTAATTCTGAAGTATGCAAAGTATGCCATTATGTCTGTTCTTGTTTATGATGAAGAATTCTTATAATGTATTTGAACTGGATCACCAAAGCATTTTATCCTTTTGTTTCCTCTTAGAAGAAGATACTTTGTTTTAACAAATAATGTTATAAAATGGGGAAGGGGGAAGATTGAGGGGGGGGGGAGCAGGTCTTGAAAGGAAATATCACTGGCTTTGAAGTAAATTTATCATTATCTCTTTTCCTCTTCCCCTTCTTCCACTCCTGAAATACAGATACTAAAGAGGATGTGAAATTAGAAGAACACTTGACACCTTTTGATAACACTACCTTTAAATAGCTATTTATACCAACATAGTGAGGAGGGAGATTCAGGCCCAATATATTAATATCTCTAGGAATATACCAACATTGTTGTTATTTAAAGTGATTTTCTTAAGATTTCAGGACTAATAGTCCTAAATAGCTTTAGAGTTCTTTTGCCTTAAATCTATACTATTGTATTTTTTATATTTTTTTTTCCTCAGGGCATGTAAAATATCTATAGAGTTCAGGAAAGTCAGGGAAATGATCTTAGTAAGTCATCAGAGGATTTAATGTAATATCTCATAGACAGTGACATGAGGATAGTCCAAGAGTTAATCAGATTTATAAATGGGGAAATTAGGAGGATAATGAACTGATAAATCAGTAATAAACCTATTCTAAAGAGTAAGACATTTTTGGCTCTCTTCATTAAGATTTGTATCTCCTAAAGGAAAAGAGATTCCTTAATGCTAAGCCTTCTAGAAGTCACTGTGACCTATTTCTGAGAATAAAATAAAAAAGATAAACTTTCCTTTTAAATTCATAGGTAGGACAGAAAAGTCACAAAGGGAATGTAAACTTATTTTCTGCAGATAGCTCTCATGCTGTTTTAAAAAAAGGTAAATGGACTAGGGCTCCCATTGATTCAAATATCAAATCCCACAATAATGGGTGTTCTTGAAGTTCCTGTGATCCAGTAAAAGATAAATTCTAAAGAAAAAAATTAATCCTGTACATGGATACATACATTATCAACATGTATGCTAACGTGAGCTCTTTGCCTAATTTTTCTGGGCCCAAAACACACATTAATATTTCCATCTTATTACTTTCCTCATAGAAACTCTCAAAGATGTATTGAAACATTATTAAAAAACATAAGCAAAATTTTGCAAGTTTTTTCTATGGGGAAAATGTGCTTTGTCATCCAATAATTTAGAATATGGTCTGGATCCTTCTGCAAGAACTGAAAATATCCTGAAGACTTATGTGGGCAGGATTCATTTGAAAATATTAGCCTTCATATTTGCAAGTCTAACTCAAGGACGTTTTTCCTTCCTCATTTGTAATGTATATGTGATAATCTGTTTTATTTGTTGAGAAATTCTGCCAATAATAATGGAGTTCTGGATGTAATGATCCAGGAAATCGCCCCTGGTGCTGTCTTCCTTATCTTTCTGTAATCACCTACTGATCTAAGTACTCAAGGTACTGGTAATTTTAAGCTGACTGGGGGGAAAAAAAAGTATAGAAATTTATGTAATCATCTCAGACAATTTTTGTTCAAAAGAGGGAAAAACTAAGTGTCAGATTTCCATTGAGTTTGGAAACAGGTCTGTTGTCTGTATTCAAATCAAAAAATGAAATTAGAATTGAAAATATAACACAGTATATAATGAATTAAAATTAATTATGAAATTTTAATAGACTGGTTAACTAATTTTTCATTCAGACCAGTTAGGGGCCTGAGCTTTAGCCTGCTGATTGAAACCAAAATTAGCAGCATGTAACTAGGATTCAATATCAAAATCCAAACAGAAAATCTACTGAAATCTAAAAAATTCATAGTTTTCTAAAATAGTAGTACATGATAACTATATCTTTTGGTGAAATGAAAAAAACAAAAGGTAAGTCTTCTTAATGTCAAAGAGATATTTTGCAGCTAAACAAAATGCTTGCAAGACAGGCTTTATTGTGACCCTGGATTGATGTCTTTAACTTGGATCAGGAGTTAAAGAGAAAACATTTTCTCTGTGACTGTAGAATGATACTGATATTTGAATGCAAAAGGAATGTCTTTTGTGATCCAGCTTTTAATAAGAGTTTATTTTAAATAATAAAAAAGGAAAGATCATGACTTGATCATTCATCACTTCTTGATTATTTTTTCCACTGTCATTATTTTGCTTACTAGTTTAGTTTTTCCTAACAGTGAAAATACTTAGTTCTGAAAATTTTATGCTGTACTGTTCTCTGCATTAAAGTGGTTATTTTATCTATCAAAATATTCTCTTTTCTTTGTAATACTGCCCTCTGTTTCCCTTTGCCTATAAGTTTATTTTCCCTCACCCAGGATTCCTCAAGTGACGAAATTGTGCAACTCTTACTGTGCTGTAAATACACCTCCACCGTTGGAGAAAAGTTGCCTATCCCTTATCAAAGTTGTTATGGAGGTTTACGAGATATGCAACTAAATTATGTAGACAAAATAATGGACAAATACACTTGGTAAACACAGATCTTTCAGGGAAGTTAGTTTGAATGTTGATGATGTTTCTCAACAAAGTTGTCTGGAGCTATTTCAAAAATTCTGTTTATTTGCTTCCCTTCCATTGCCCTTTAACAACTGAGTACTAGAACCCAAGTGATCCATCCCACAGGCACCTTTCAGCAGAGCAGAAGTACAGTGAGAAACATGCAGGAAAAAAACACCGTAGTGTGGCTGCAGATGCACACTCAACCTCATAAATTACCAGAGGCAGTGGTGGGGGGAGTGATTTGGTGTCTACTTTCCTTTTAGTTCTGCTCCTCCTCTTTTTCCATAAACCTGTCACTACTTGATGAGTGGGTTTGCAAGTCAGTTAAGTAGGAAAGCATGAAGCAGTCCAACAGGGAGGAAGTGGAGCTGTGCAAGTCTTTTCCAGTTACACACCTAGTTCCACTCTCCAAACTGTACATGCACCATGCAGAATTGATGACCTGTGTGATAAAAATGAAAGCTCCTTCTGAGTCAGCTTACAGGGTTTCCAGCCTATAGAGTTACCTGAAAAAATTATATAAATTGCATATGCCTTTATATCCAGGAAGTCAATATTATTGGTATTGGAAGAGTAGCAGAAGGATTAATTCACAATGTCAATACTGAAAGATGAGAGGTGCCTGGTAAAAAATATTGAGGCATCAGACCACATCATTATTTCCATGTGAATATATTATAATAGCCCATATCTGGCTGGTTTTTCACACAGTCCGCAATATAAGAGTGTGTTTTGTCGTTCTTACTCCATGCAGTATCTGAGGCAAATACATGGGTTTTGTTTTTACTTTTTCCTTGTTAAGAAGCTATAAACCCCCACCCTATCTAACTTTTGGGGATATTTGGGTTCAGACCTATTGGAAAGGCCCAAACCTTCTATGTTGTGAAACATATAAGCAGAGTTTCAGGAAGATGGGAGAAGGACCTGCTGTATTTTTCTCTTACCAGGAGCACATGGATGTGGTTGCATATTCAGCCAGTCTCAGCTACTCTTCCTTTCATTTCCAAAAGCAATATTCAGACCAGAAGCTAACAGAAGACCTCACAGTTTGTGCATGGATGCCTGTCAGAGCAACATAGTACAGTGTAACCAACATATGACACTTGTGGTTTTCTGTCTTTCTGCTGGGACCACATGAACTGTATGTGAAAATATTTGGACATAGTGGAGATAGAAATATTGAGGTGGGTTTTATTTGGGAAAAGAAATGTAAGAACAGCATTGGTGAAAGCATATGGGATCTCATCAGTAAGATTTTATTATGCAGTGCAGTTGTACTGACCACCTATGATGGTAATTCTGGTTATTCTGTCTACATAGGGTTCTCTCTATTTTCTCTAGGAGTGAATAATTTAGCAGTTTAAGGAGCAAAAAAATGTGGTAACAAAAGCTTGTCCTCAGCTGCATGTGACATTGTGAATGTCAAAAACTGTGGGTCTCATTTCCTCAGCTAATAAAGGGATAATGTCCATTTTCTTCATAACACTGTTGATGTTTACTTTGTTGATTAAATAAAGCTTCTACATAGTCTCTAACAGAAGCTGTTCCTGAAATGAGTACAGTGGGAGTTATGGATGCAGGGGAAGCACAGGGGTGTGGGAACTCAAATTACTTCTGAGCAGTACTAGACCTTAGTTTTGGTATTGCTTACATTTTTTTTTTTTTGTGTTACTACACATGTACTCCAAAACTACTATAAAATTCCTGACCCTTGTTCTAATGAATGTCATTCATTGCTTAAATGTTTGAACATCAACACATCCCTCATTCCCTAGAGTCTGAGACACATCCGAAGATTTTGTAAGGAACTTTTTCACTTTGGGGTTCTTGCAAAATTAAATCCATAGGATTAATTCCATGGAGTGAACTGTTAAATCTATGTGTTTATTTCAAATTAGAGTTTCTGGCAAGGAGACTGCTGTGCCAACTTATATTTCTGTTTTATCATCTAAGATATGAATTGGAATTCATCAAAGTTTTCCCACTATCTGAACAGACAGGGTCATCTGATCTGCAAATAATTAGAAAGTACATGTTGCTTTTTCTGCAGTCCTCTTAAGATCATAAAACAGTTGTACTGCAGAAAGGATGTGAATCTTTTTACCATGTATTGAACAAATTAAGGATTTTAAACTTAAAGAACTTTGTTGCTTATCCCAAATAGAATTCTTTTTTTTTCCTCACAGACCTTAGTAAGAATCTCATGATATTGTTTTTAATTGAATAAATCCATAGGGGTTCTAGAATATATCTCATCATCTGCCAAGTACCTCACTTTTTCAGCCAGGGAATTCACAGGGATTCTCTATTCCTAAAGTTATTACACCTGGGGCTGGAAAGGCTGTTGGGAACATGGAAAAGCCCAGCTTATGAAAATGCATGCCAACCTTATACATAGAGTTTGTTAGGCTGAGGTTCATCAAGGTCTCTACAGTGCAAGAATTCAGTACTCTAAAAGCAAGAGATAGATTTGAACCAGAGAGAATGAGAAATGCTAAATACTTTTACTTCTCCAGAGTGGCAACTGTCACTGAAAATGCCTGCTTGCCTCAAATGTTAGGCTGAAATCAGCTAGCTTAAGTTTTTATCCAGGACATGATTGATCAAAATTGAAATACTCCTGGCTCCAAAAAAGTTCTACACCATATTGGCAACACAGCCATATTTATTAAGAAGAGAATTGTGCCCCTAGGTTTTCACATTTCCATTTCATACAGTTAATGCACTTCCTCAAGAAATATTTTATTGTGATGACAAACTGAAAATAACTGAGAGGAAAATTTGAAAAATATAATGAAAATGATCCTTACTCAGAGGAAATCTAAAATACATGTACTGTATAATCTCATTGTATTTGTTGCTTCAAATTATGTAAATACTCTATTGTCTGACTTCAGATATATTCATGTGTTTAAATTACTCATTTTTTACTGTTCATCTCAGGGGAATCAGAAGTTGCAATTGAGGAGGCAGGAAGCGAAATACATACACACAAATATAAAAAATTCTTAGCTTAAATCTAAAGTAAAGACTCTGGAAATACAAGCATCCCAGTCATATAAATTGCTAAAAAATCCTGATCAGCTTTATAGTAGTTCTTCAAAAAGTGTACTCTTTTCCAATAGAAACCTGTTTGGTTTTGTTTTTTTTTTAATAGGAATACTTTCTAGTCTTTTTAGTCCTTAACAGTGAAAATAGTGTGATATTGCTTGTGAACTTCTTTGGAACAAGATGAAAATATTTTTTATGAGGTTATTATTAAAAATATTATTTTAATGCCAATTAAGTTAGTTGTTAAGATACAAAAAATTGCTGACTCAGAGAGAAATAAGTTATTTTATTACAAGTGTGTACATTTATTATAAAAAACAAACCAAAACAAAACCAACAAAATTCCAAACCCGCAACTACCTCAAATATGTGTTCATAAAATATCAAAACATAAAATATAAATATTTATATAAATATATAATTAAATATTTATATAAAATATAAATATTATTGCCCGTACTTCATGGTTTGGGGACCCCTACAAGCATGTTTGCATGCTTTCAGACAGCAGAGAACATTTTTCTGAAGTTTGAAGTATAAAACTTATCAGTAAATGGTAATTCATTGACTAGGAGTATGAAGAGTGGTGCATTTCCAGGCCCTGACAGGGCTTAGTTGCTCACCTGGTTATCTAAATATTCCATAGCAAAAAATATGATTTCATCTTCTCCTGAAGACAACACACATAAGTGGCCCAAAAGGATGAATGGAAGAGTTTGTGCCATTCTTCTTGTGTGCTAGATTGGGATGGTGCAAGTAGCTGAAGTAAGGAGTGGAGAACAGGCATCAGTCCTTTTTTTTGACAGATGGGAGCTGAGGCCCAGTACAAAGCAATCTGAAGAAAACATTCACCTTAGGATCCTGGCAGACCATGCAAGTTTAATCTGAACTGTGTAGTGTTGTTTCCAGCAAAGAGCTGATAGGAAAAAGCTTCTTGAGTGCGGCATCATAATTTGACATGGATGTATTTCTAGTGCTCCAGCATTAACTGTTACTTTATTTTGAGAAAATGACACCAGCAGCTTCAGTATTCTATATCTGTGTTTTTCAAGTTTCATAATGTACCCAACTTCAATTTTCTTTTTCCTTCCTCCTTTTATTTTTAAAGCAAATGAGCTTAAGAACACCAAAACACTAGTATTTTAGAAACACAGTAAAAAACACTGTTGGAAATAAAGTTAACATTTGAAATGCTGTCTAGAAAGGAGTTAAAATACCTTCTGATGTTTTGAATTTGAGGCCAGCATTTTCATTAACAATTGGGATAGTTGCAACTTCATTTTGGGCCTTATCTCTGACACCACAGAGATAGACTTAGTGTGGAAACCACATGCTTCCTAACTGAAAGATGGTGATTTTCCTTTCAAAAGTTACTAGAATTTCTTATTTTGGGGGGTCTGGAAATGAAATAGTAGGATAGGGGCAGAAAATAAAAAGAAATATGTATGAATGAGTGAACATGTGGATGTGAGGGTAAATTCTTATGTAAACAAACCTTGAAATTAATCTTATTTTTTTTCCTCATCACAACATCTCCAGTTATTACTGACAAGAAATAAAACAGTGGTCTAAATTATCACATATTGGAATTATTTTAAGTACCCATCTTTGTTACTTAGAAATCTTCTATTTCAATATAGCATTTTTTTTCCAAGGACAATACATAAAGAGAGCTGTTCTTAATGAGCTGCCTTGTGAGAGGTTTATCAAAACTTGACTACATAAGAAAGCACATCCCAGGAAGCTGAGTTGGTTCATTCAATAAACCCACCCATAGTAGCCATATGAAGAAGAGTAAAAAAAATTCTTTAACTGACTTCATCCTCTCCCATGCAGTGTAATGGAAATAAAAGAAATAAATTCTTTACAGACAAAGTAAATTTTCAGTGCAACAAAATGTAAAAATTGAAAGTTATTGCTTCACTGTAAAAAAGAGTTCTTTGTATTCAGTACAACAAACATAATAAAGACAATAGTTTAAAATCAACTAGTATCTCTGTTAACAGAATGATTCCTAGAAATACATTTTATCATAGAATCATTAAGGTTGGAAAAGTACTCCAAGATCATCAAGTCCAGCCTTTGAATAGGCCCAGTCACACTAAACCATAGCACTAAATGCCAGGACCATTCATTTTTTGAAAACTTCCAAGGAGAGTGACTCCACTGGGAAACCTGTTCCAATGCTTAACCACTCCTTCAATGAAGAAATTTTTCTCATATTCAACCTTTCTTCTCATTCCTTTTGTATTATCACAAAAATATAGAGATTTATTTCCCCTAATAATTTCTATGACAAGTATCTCTCTAGTTAGCTGTGAGTACATAAACATCTGCATTTATTTATAAGTCTGTCTTTCACATCTAGATCTTAATATTTTATTGATGTGCTATCTGCCTGTATTACTTTATTAAAAATTATGGAACTTCAATGTAATTTTTGTGCAAGAAGATCTGCATACGACAATGTTTGAGGGAATTTTTGCTTGTGATTTTCTTAGGTCAGAATGTAATTTAACGTGTGCTTTCTGTATGGTGTTTATGGAAAAGCACTTTGTTCCTCACTGGTGTTTAAGAATATACACATATTAACCTTTTGATATATGCTGTCATATGTTTGGGAAGGATAAAACAGTCTTTGCATTATTCAAAGCACATGAAATTACTTGTAATATGATTACATATCATGAAGAAGGGAACAAAGAGAATGGAGGAAAATTTGAAGATTCTTGGGGCAATGTGTTGGTGGAGAATTTCATTCTGCTGAATCCATGTAATTTTACTTGCAAAGTGGGAGAGTCAATAGTCTGTACCCTAAATTCTGCTCAAACCAGTGATGTCATCCTGACTCAACAACTTAAAATGTTTGAAAGCAAATAAAGCAGATTTTTTTACGTTTTTTTAAGGCATTTCACTATGATTAAATACAAGAATAAAGCAAGAAAAAATATTTTTAGAATGGGAAAGTATAGACTGAATTTCACTCAAACTTTAATTGGAAGCAAAATATTTGGAGCCCATGTTCATAGGACATTCCAGAATAGTGTCCCTGGGCAAATCTTTCCAGAACTACATCTGTGAGATGTGTTTCAGGGTGCACTGCTTTTAAGTTGATCCTGGAATTTGTAGTTGGATTTGACACAGAAACTTACTTCTCTTGCTAGTTTACATGGGTGTCTGTCTCACATAAAGGAAGAAAAGCAGCAGTGGAAGCTTGGAGACAGTGCTTGGGATAAGGCTTTGAAAGTATTTGGGGGTCTAAATCAACTGTTTCCTGTTTATGTCTACAATACTGTCTAAATTTTTCATAGCATCAAAGTAATGCCTCAGGCAGGCCTAGAAATCTTTTTTTTAAAAAACAAAACAAAACAAAACAACCCAACTTGAAACCAGGATGTCAACATCAGATATGTATATCTGAAAGTTTAAACTGGTGCCAAAGCATCCACATTCACTGTGATCTGCTAGAAGTTAACTCATTCACATATCTGCTCAAGTGGCTTTTTAATTAAAGACCTCATTTATGCCACAGGCTATGTTCAGAGGTAGCATGGTACAGTTTGATGTTATATTCTTACAGAAAGATGTTTCATGTTAGTCTAACCTCCAATTAACCTAAATATTTCAGCTTGCAATGTGCATTCATGGAATATAATTCCTATTTCTATTTTTCCCTGGACACAAAGTGATAAAGAGTAAATCAGAAGAGGAGGAACTTTAACAACATTAAAACTAGTGCCACTTGCCCTGACTCATCATATTTGACAGTCATGGGTGTTCCTATACCAGTGTGGTCTGCATTCCAATTCATACTGCTAGACTTTATCTTAAAATATCTCAGTCGTGTCTCAAAGGCTTCATCTACAGATATCTATTGAAGTTTGGGGTTTTTTCCCTCAATTTAAGGGGAGGAGAAATTCTCATATGTAGGTATAGAGAACTTTGCACCAATTTACTAAGCAAACTCCAACAGAACTCTTATATACAAATGCAAAAGGTCATCTACAGTCAGGGATGTTACAAGGAAGTCTCTGCAGAGTTTGGGGATGGGCCATGTGCACCTCCTTTATTGCTGGGTTTTCAGCCGTAGAGTCCAAAGCTCTTACAAGCTAAAAAGATTTGCTATTTCCACTTTGCAGTGAAAAAAATGTCATATCAAGCATGCAAAAATTGGAGTAAGTGACAGTCATGGAGATTTTTACGATTTTTAGCTAGTTAAAATAATTGCAGTTTCATAGTAATTCCCCAGATGTTAACCAGGACGCAAGAATAAATTCCTCCATTTAGAATCCAAATAACATTCAGAGAAGAAGAAAAGAGAGGCCTGAATAAGTAATTATGCATGCAAACTTAGCTTCAGCAAAAGTAGCTTGTCAGGTAGTGCTAAGGTGAATGATGCTTGACCTAGAGATGTTCTAATCTTTCAGTAAAACTGAAAACAATTTTCATGTGTATTTTCCTCCCCCCCCCCACCTTTCTTTTTCAACTCAACTGGGAAGAAAAAAAGACAAAATTTTGTACATGAAACAGAACCATGGGCTGTGTTTTTAGTCTTACCATTCAGCAAGTCAGAGAGGTTAGTTTTTCAGCTAACTGAAACATTGATTTTCATTTAAATCTTAATCTCAGCAGTGTTTTGCTATGTCATTGGCATTTGTGTTCTACATCAGGGGATTAATGGCCACAGAATAGAAAAGGCAGTTNATTTTCCTCCCCCCCCCCACCTTTTTTTTTCAACTCAACTGGGAAGAAAAAAAGACAAAATTTTGTACATGAAACAGAACCATGGGCTGTGTTTTTAGTCTTACCATTCAGCAAGTCAGAGAGGTTAGTTTTTCAGCTAACTGAAACATTGATTTTCATTTAAATCTTAATCTCAGCAGTGTTTTGCTATGTCATTGGCATTTGTGTTCTACATCAGGGGATTAATGGCCACAGAATAGAAAAGGCAGTTAAGATATATTTTGTGTCAGAAAATGTTAAATAATGCAAAGCACCAGATTAGAATACAGATATTTTTGATAATTGATATATTGCCTTTGCGATCTTGCTAAGTGATAATTCTTCTGATGAAGTATTCATCAGCATGCAGAGCTGTAGTCTACATGCAGTACTGAATTCTCTTACTAGTTAAACATGATGAATTTCTCTTTGCTTCTTATCCCTGTAATTTAAAGTTCTAGATCAGAAATGAAAAGTATTATTTTTAGCTTAAATTTCATTTAAAAAAAGCAAAAGGTTTTTTTTTTTTTTGTGAGTTTGGAGAAAAAATTATTCAGATATCTTTGTCAACTACTACATGGGAAGCAATTAGTAGTAATGAAGACTGTTTTTCTGTATACTAGGAAGACTGATTTGACAGTGTTTTTTGTATAATGGATGTTAATACCTGCCTTTCCTTGTCTTCTTTTCTTAAGAAGGTATTTAGGGAGAGGTGGACAAAAGCAGTCTGGAAATGTGAGGCAAAAAAGACAGCATACTTAAAAACTTTAAAAAATGTTTCCCAGAAAACAGCACCAGAAGAATACAGATCATTTGCATTGTTCGTTTTTTGAATAAATGTTACTTTTTATAGAAGGGTATGCAGGCATGAATGTCATCAGCTTTAAACTTAAGGAATTATTGAGTACAACCTTAAGGCAACAAAAGCATGCAGTCTATACAAGGAATATTACTCTTTCCTAAGAGTAATATTCCTTGTATAGACTGTACAATGCTTTAAAAATCTGTTTAAAAAAATTAAAACAAACAAAAAAAAAAACTTAGATTGATGCACAGTGAGGATATCCTTTTCTAACTGGGTCCATGAGCAGCTAGCAGGTATAGAAATGTAGCCTTTATGAAAAATTTAAAGTAAACGTCCAAAGTCCAAACTGTAAAACAGATGAAATATAGACTTTAAGGAATTTGGGTAGTCTGGTATGTTTTCTGTCCTTCTTTATACAATAATTCTTTCAAAATAGTTACAGCCTTTTCATTTCTACCTTTGTAGTGCTTTCTTTACAAGCCAAGACAAGAATGTACAGCATACAATTGTCTTGTATAAATGCACCTAATCTCTACCTGAATAGAGATTTACACCTCCATAGAAAGTTACTAATTTTGTTGTGGTTCCAAAGACTGAGTTGCAGAATTTGACAAAATATGTAGTAAGGTTTATAAAGAAATAAAACTAGTGTAAAAGAACTACACCCCACTCCACTCCCAAAAGAAACCAAGCCAAACTATCCAACCAACCAACAAACAAACAAAACCCAAACAAAACCATTCAAAACCATGCACTGAGAAAATTTGTTAGATAAAATACTAAGAAAGATGAACATATGTAGTCTGGTGACATATACATCGTACCACTGATTTGTATAAAGAACACACATCAATTCCGGAGTATAGTATTAAAAGTGTTAGGAAGTTGAGTGGGTGTGTTTATTTGTTTATGGTACATATCAATATTTTTAACATTTTGAAATAGATAATTTATCATTTTAGCTCTGTTTCCACAAGCTACAGGTATAAGCTGCAAATTCCTGCTGGTAGTAATAAAAAAAAAACCTGACTGCAGGGAAAAAATTTTCATTGTGTGCTACCTGCGAATTAATTTCAAGTCACACTTAGAGTTTTTGGCATTTATATGTTCATTAATATTACTCTCTATGCTCATACATATATAGTTCTGTACTACTGTGTCTGAAGTATCACTCTAGGTATCTGCAAGAGCTCATAACAGTTGGATAATGTGTAAGAATTTGGTAGAGAATAAAAGTCTCATTGTCAGAAATAGATCAATATGCAGCATATTTCTCTGCTCTGGCTGAACATATGGGAGCTTATAAGTGGGATTTTTATCCACTTGCTATTAAAAGAACAAACAAAACAGACTGTAAAAGATAATAGCTTGTGCCCTGTAGCTGCCACATCTCTTTTGATCAATGTGCTTAAAGCAGGCTTCCCAGTTCCAACTTGTGTCACTTCCATAGTTGCCTGCTTTTTTTTTGCTGTCTTAGTCAAAGAGGTCTCAAGTTATCTTTTGGCCTGGCTAGCTTGGGATGAAATTTTTATTTAATTTATATTGTTTTTATCTCTTTCTAGTAAAGACGGTGAAAGAGTTGTGCTGTTTAAAAAGCTGAAAAATGTCGGCTACACAGTTAATCACAATGAGAAAGGAATACACTGTTAGAAGGTCCGTAATTTCATTTTTTCGCTTCTCTTGATATTAGAAAGGTTTTGATTTGCTGCATTTTTATTAAAAATCTCTTCATGTTCTAAAAAAGTGTGCAGAAATTCTTCTTGTGGAATCTAGAAGTAAGGCAACATCATAAATTGACTTAGCATCTTCAGACATAGTTACTTTTCCATGTTCCATAGGTTAGAGATGCAGAAAATTGGTCATTTCTTTCTCCTGTGTCCTCCTTTTAGACTTTAACCACTGTCCACCTGTGTTTTATTATTTTTTTAGAGTTTTGAATCTTTATGGCCTTGATCTTTTTATCATTATTAAGACTTCAAATCTAGTGGGTATTTGGTTTAATTAAACCATTGCAGCAGAGCTGTATGGTCATATTATAGTTACTATGAGTTGAAGACTAATTAACTTAATACCTAAAGATCTAATGATGTGATATTATTTTCATTTGCATTCCTTTTGATAATCTTTATTGCTTGGGATTGCTACATCTGCAAATTCACTGTAGAGTTTAAAAGGGTAACAGGCTTTTTCATTTTAGTTAAACAAAGAAACCCTCACTTAGATCAGCAGGGCTTGGTACTAAGACTGTTTGGTTCTAACCCTCCTCATCATTTTATTCAGCTGTTGACACTGTGGAAGAAAATCAAAATACAGCAATAGAGCCAGATCCTCAGGTGGCAAATCTCTTCAAACAGTACCAACTGAATGTCTGCTACAAAGGTTATGAATGTTATCAGATTGGTAAAATTATATTTCCAGCTGTTTGGGGCTTAGTACTTCCAGTAAGGTAAGTCTTACTAGAATTACTAATGTCTAATCCTTAGCAGGAAAAAGAATCTTATGAGTTGTGTTTATTGATTATCTAATTGGAGCAGTAGTAGTAAGATTATTAGTTTCAAAGAAAAAGAGAAACAAATCACTGTGCATTTCTGCAGAGATTTAGTGATTACCTCTAGCAGTGTTTACATCATTGTGGGATGATAATGTGTGGTGGCTGACATCCAGCTGATGCCATGTACCTTCTGCAGCCTGACTGGGTGCAACTGAGGCCAGAAGATTGACACAGCAGTGCCTGCTACTGTGATGGTGGTCATCACTTGTTTGCATTGCAAAGTTTCCTAGCTTTTCTAGCCTGGAGATTACTTTCCCACTGTGCTAAACAGTCTGCAAACTGTCTAAAAGATTATCCTTACCACAAGAAATTATGAAAGTCAGACACAGACTAACACATGAAATGAAAAAGAGAATATTTATACGATCATCTGAAGCCAGCTACCACCTGTTTAGCCATTGCTAAGATCTTTATAGGCTTTACATCAAGAAAAGTTTTCATGTAGAGGTTTGAAGAAGGACTGAGAATTGTCTTTCAGGAAAGATCTTATGAGGGTCAGAGCACATATAAAGGTTGAAAATCACATACTAGAAAAATGTAGTGAACAGATAATGAGGGCTAAAATTGTTAACTGATCGGAAATGGAAATCACAGTTATGAGGTACTATCTAAGCACTTAGTTGTCAGAGGAACTAGCATTTTTAATACAATGCTGTTATTCATCTGCCCTATACTTTTAAGATCATCATCAACCTCTGGGATTAATGTGGAGTGTTAGATTATTCCTTCTCATCCTCTTTATATTTGACACTTACTGTTTCTCTCACCTTCACTCTTGATAACCTGTCAGTAAAGCTTCTTGGGCAATATTCCTTTGGGACCCTGAAAAGGATTAATCTCTGATATGAATAATATCTGCAATATTTCATATATTGTGGGGTTGTGGTTGGCAGTTGTCTATTTTTTCTTAGTCAGAGAACTTCTTTTCCTTTAAAGAGGAGAATCTGGGTTGGCTGAAATCTGGTGGAAGGCAGAGGCTTCTCTGTTCTGTGGTAATAGTTGAACCTATCTGGGCAGAAACTGTGTTTCAGCTTGAGTGTGTTGGTAAGAGGTGGGAAGAGTCAAAAGTGATTAACTAACTCTGCAACTTGATTAGCACCACAAATTCATAGAATAGTTTAGGTTGGAAGGGATCTTTAAAGGTCATCTAGTCCAACTTCTCCTGCACTGAGCAGGAACATCATGAAGTAGAGCAAGTTTGACTCTACCTTTTTTTAATGCAAAGCCACACCTCTCATCCTATTGCAGCAGGCACAACTAAAAAAATCTCTCATCATTCTCATAGGCGTATGAGTAGTAAGTACTAAAAAGCTGCAAAAAATTCTGCTTTGATCCTTTTCTTCCCCAGACTGAACAACCCAAACTCTCTCAACCTGTCTCCATAGGGGTGTTTCTCCAGCCCTCTCACCATCTTTATGGCCCTTCTCTGGACTTGCTCAAACAGCTCTACCTCCCTGGGGGCCCTGGAGCTGGAAGTGATACTCTAGATGGGGTCTCACCAGAGCAGAGCAGAGGGAGAGAATCACATTCCTAGCCCTGCTGGCCATGCTGCTCTTTTGATGCAGCTCAGAATACAGTCAGCTTTCTGGGATTCCAGCATATATTGCTGGCCTGTGCCTAGCCTCTTATCAGCCAGAAACCCCAAGTCTTCCCGAGCTCCTTCATCCCACAGCCTGTATTGATACTGAGGATCCTGAATGTGAAGGATCTTGCATTTGGCCCTGTTGAACCTCACAAAGTTACCATAGGCTGCTCTTCACTAAAGAGCTTATCCAAGTCCCCCTGCATGGTATCCCATCCCTCAGGCATGTCAGGCACAATGCTCATCTTGGTGTCATCTGCAAATTTTCTGAGAGTGCACTTGATCCCTCTGTCATTGATGAAGATGTTAATGAGTGCCAGTCCTAGTACCAGCTTCTGAGGAATGTCACCTATCACTGGTGTGCACTTGGACACCAAGTCATTGATCATAACTCTCTGAGAAAGATCAACCATTCTATATTCCTTATCCACTGAATAGATAAATCAAATCCATCTATCTCAAATTTAAAGAAGGTTTTTGTGAGGAACAAAGAAATCAGTAGTTCTTCAGGACTCAATAATCTCAAAAGTCTTTTCCAACCTAAATGATTCTATGATTCCCTTGTCACCTGATGCAGACATTCCATCATAGGAGGCCACGAGGTTGGTCAGGCAGGATTTGCCCTTGGTGTAACTACGCTGTCTCTCTTGAATCACCTCCCTGTCCTCCATGTGCCTTAGAATAGCTTCTAGGAGGTTCTGTTCCATGATCTTCACAGGAACAGAGAAGAGGCTGATAGGTTGGTAGTTCCTGGGGTCCTCCCTTCTAACTTTTAAAAAAATAGGTGCAATTTTTTCCTTTTTACAGTCACTGGGACTTCACCTCACTGCTGTGGCCTTTCAAATATCATCAAGAGTGGTTTGGCAACTCCATCAGCCAATTCCCTTAAGGTTCTGGGGTGTATCACATTGGGTTCCATAGGCTTACATATATTGAGGTTTCTGAGGTGGCTTCGAATCTGATGAGTCCTTAAAGTCAGAGGGTCTTTGCTCCCTCAGTCTCTGTCTTGACGTCCATCCACCTGAGAGGTGTGGGCAAAAAGATTTCCAGTGAAGAATGAGGCAAAAAAGTTGTTGAGTAGCTCAGCCTTCTCCTCCTCCATTGCTACAAGTTTGATAGATGTGTTCAACAGGGAAGTATACTGTTTGCTTTCTTCCTTTTCTGGCTGACATACCTGTAGGAGCCGTTATTACGATTATCTGCATCCCTTGCCAAGCTCATCTTCAACTGCGTTTCAGCATTCCTGATCCCATCCATACACAACTGGGCAGCATCCCTACATTATTCATGGGATACAATTCCTGCTTCAGCTGTCTGTGTATTTCCCTATTGCCCTTTAGTTTGACTAGGAGGTCTCAATTTAGTCATACTAATCTTTTGTCTTCCTTTCTTGATTTCTTACATGTGAAGACCAAGAGCTCTTCCACCTTATAGAATGGATCCTTAAAGGTTTGCCCTTTTCTTCTCCCTTTCCCCTGAGGGTCTTATTGACTAACTCCTTAAACAGATGGAATTTTGCTTTCTTAAAATTCAGGTTTCTGACTTTTCACCTGACCCATATCCCTCAAGACTGTGAACTCCACCAATGCACGACAACTGCAGCACAAGCAGTGTTGACCTAGTCTTGATGTCACCCATTAGCTCACTTGTGTTCGTGACCATGGCATCCCCTATTGCATCCCCTCTGGTATGGTTGTCTATTCCCTGCTTAGGAAGTTATCCTACCTGCACTTCAGGAGTCTCTCAAATTGCCTAGAAAGTCTCAGAGATTTTAAAGAAAAACAGAATTTAAGAGCGCAGGGAGAGAACATTACAAGAAAGAAGCAAAAACTGGACAGAGTTTGCCAAAAGCAAGTGCATTGTGTTCTGCTGTAGTGTCTTGAATGCTTTTGTTACTGTGTGTTTCAGTGACTTATCCCATGTGGCACACCAGTGTTTATAACGAGGTTAGAAGCCACTTCAAAACAGCAGAGATCAAAGGCAGCATGTCCACATAGTGCAATGAACTCTGTAGTTATGATCCAAAGTGATGCTAATGTGGTCACAGTGCCATGTGTTGCTGCCAGGCTGGACGAGCTTTAGCTGGCTGGCTGGTAAACAGCTCACTCAGGTGTCTCTGCATGTATTCTTCACTGCCTCTTCTTCAATAACATGGGGCATGCAAGTAAACCAAGATGGTTTATGTGTTTGTCTTTCTTGTTCTGGATTGAAAATTAATTTCTTAACAAGCACCGTAACCCTAGAATTTCCATATATTTGAACTGCAACCTGCTGCTCCCTCTAGATCCTTTTAAGCCAAGTTTTGTTTCATAGCCCTCTTTTTTTTTTTTTAAACGCTGGAAGAATTGCATGGTCCTGTGCCAAGAGCTTTTGTATTTTTTAATGAACAGAACACAGTACTTTTTAATTAATCAGAACACAGTATTATATAGGTATGCAGTAGAATACAGAAATTATTTTTCTTAAAATTCATTCAAGCAAAAATGTAATTAGAAGGTCATAAGAATCCTATGAAGAGGAATACTCTAATATAACCTTAACTGTTCCTAATTATGTGCCACATTATTAAGCCTGACTGACTAAGCCTGCCTCCTGAATACAGCTTGTTAAAAATGTCTAGGTGACACTAGAGACACTGTGAGTTGGAATGCATTCCTGCCTATATATGCTCATTTCTCACCAGCAAAGTCCCTTTCTAGCCCCAGTCCTTACTGCTAGCTGAAGAAGCTGGTTTTACTGACTACAAATGAGAATATGTCATAGTGTTTTTCTAGGCTTGCCAGGAAAGTGTGATGTTCTCAGAAAGTGGAATTTGTCTGTGTTTGTGTTTCAGAGTAACTTTTGTGTTAGTAACCACTTTAGCTTTGGACTTTGCACATCCTACCACAAGTTGTGAGGTGATGAGATCTCAGAGGAGCAATGACATCTCTCTTTGAAAGACACTAAGATATCTTCTCCACCCTGTTCAAGATATCACAGCACTTGTTTCTCAGTGATGCATTTATAAGTTCATTGGAGCAGAAAGGGGTGGGAGGGAGAGCAATATATCCGGGTGGTGACAGCCTTTTCAAATATGTGATTGCAAGGGGGGAGAAAAGGCAGAGCTTTCATGTCTGAAATGTGAAGTCTTGGAGCAAGATACTTTGAAAAGACTTCAAAATGAGCCCTGAATAAGTCTTGCTGCAAATGAGTAACAGTTTAATATTTTTCTCTTGATGCTGGTGTGAAAGGCTCATGACTGTACATATGTAAGGAGGCTTTGAATGTTCCCTACCTACAAAGCAAAGGATTCAAACATCCTACCCCTTTCTATCTTCTCCTTTCAAACCCTACATTTTCCTTCTAGGGGTCTTTATGCTCTGTGAGGTAGTGATCCTCCACTGAAAATTTCCTAATGCTTTAGTCTCCAAAGCTCTGTTCAGTGTTTCACAGATGAGGGACAGGCTGCTCAGGTGCTTATAACAGAGCTGTAGCCCTTGACTGTAAATATAGCTAGATTTTATGCATTTTTGTTGGTTTTTACCCCCTTCCTTATCATATGCTGTCTTTATTTTTTTTTCCCTACTACCTCAACCTTTTAAAACCCTTGACATTCTTCTGTGACCTCTTCCCCTGTCTACCCCTTTTCTGTTTTTTTACAATAATAAAATAGAACAGTCTCCTGCTGGCTTTTCAGACATAGAAATTGGTATGTTGCTCATTATGAATGGAAAAAAAGCTTGTGCAAAAAATTCATTGGTAATCCTACAATTCTGGGACCCTAATGCATTTCCCTTTCCTTTACTATTTGAAAGTATTCTGGAAGTGACAAGCAATTATCAAATGATATTCTTCTATTTCCTCTTGACTCTGCATGTTTTTCTCTCAATCTTAAGATTTTAATACCACTACTGCTGAGCATGGCCTTTTAAGAGTAAGCAAGTACTTTTTAAGGAGCTGTTGATATTCTTGGCAGGATGGGGAGGAATAGAACTCTGATGATCTCTCCTTCCATGTCCCACTTTCCATGCATTTGAATTACACTATCCATTACAGAAATCTGTAGTTTTTTCCATAAAAGCTTTAAACCTTCATTTCTGCATCTGAATACTTTTAATTTACTTTTCTTTCTTGCCCTTTTTTTTTGAAAAGGGTGAGTCTCCCATTGCTAGAGAATACCTTTTAATTGTGTTGCATACTAGGAACTAAAATCATTAATCCCCTAGGAATCTTATTCTCATACATTTGTAGTGCATGTCTCGTGATCTTTAAACAGAGCAGTTTTCTCATTACTACAAATGACAACGGTGTTAGCATGATAATATAATTGCTGTGGATTCAAGAAACATGAATTGAGTTAAGAGTCAGGAGTTGGTTTCTTTTGGTTTTTTCACCTGCACTCTTTTGCTGTCACACGTTTTAATTTTGCTCTGTATTCAGTGGGATATTTTATTGGTGAAAGTCCTCACCCAATACAATGCAATGTATTTTTGCAAATAAACGTTTATGCCAGAAATAGAATAACAGAACATAACTGGAAAAGAAGGACAGATAAAGATTAGGAAAATTTTGGGTTAATATTTCTCAGCTGTTTCTTATTTCTGGCATAAACGTTTTGTCTACATTTTGATAAATCTAAGAGTGCCATGGGGTAAACTGGGAGGAAGCATATTGCAGAATGGATGTGCACTGCTTGCTCTGGAACAATTGCAGGAGCAGTTATTAGTGGGCTAGCACTTACTAGGAAATGTGAATTATATAAGGCCACACCCTGAGGATACTTCTACACTGTGCAGCAGAGCACAGCCCAAGGAGTCCCCAGCTAGCTCCGAGCCAGCTGCAGCCTCAGCACAGGAATGCCGACAGCAAAATGGATGTGCTGGCAGGGCAGTCCTCAGCAGTACTAATGAACACCAGTGACACACACTACTATTCCTCTTAAAACTTTTTTTTAATTATCTTTTCCTTTTTTTGATTTTTTTGAACAAAAAAAATTTGTTTACGTTGTAGACAGGACACTTGTAGGCCTCATCTAGACAAGTTGTTTCACTAATGCTTCCATACATATGTTTAATGCATGCATATAATTAATGTGCATATGTATATGCAGCATGATAAATATCAAGTGATGCAGACTTTATTCCCTGCAAAAGCTCATTTTGAAAGCAAGGTAATTAAAGCATTAAAGAAGAGAGAAGCCCCCTCCCCTTTATTAAGGCAGCACATGACCATGTGACTGCTAACAGGCACAACTTTGTTTCACCCAGTGGTTCCTGTTGCAACATGTAATGTCTCTGTGATTTGTTCTCTGCAAGACTCCGGGAGCCACTGGTGATACATTAGCAGTCGTTTACTGCTGTTATGCATTGATTTATATTTTGGTGGTTTGGACCCTTTTTTCAGTATCCATGAGTGATGACTCTGATCTGGAGCACATACATCAAGGTCTCTGAAGCTCATGCTAACTGTTCACCATTTGTGGCTCCAGCTGCACTCTGTGCACATTGCATCAGCCTGCTGAGATGTTAGCAGAGGTGCTCACCATCCCCTGCTGCTTAGCACTCCTGTAGAGGAGGGGGTGAAACTTTAGCATGTTTTGTGAAAAGGAAGAATTACCTGAATTAGGCTCATCTCAGAGAAAAATGAAGGGGGAAAAGGTCCAAGAAAGATTTTTGCATAAATGCAATGTGCACCAAGTGTTCTACACAGGAGACATAAAAAAAAAAAAAAAA
>VZRH01006054.1:196929-257739 GCA_013397555.1 Urocynchramus pylzowi
ATCATCTAAAAATAGTGATGTTTAAATACCTATTCATACACATTTGGGGATGTTTTTACATAATTTTTAGTTAATGCCTTAGTTGTTTTTTCTTAGCTGGCTACCAGATGCTCATCCAGCTGCTCTGTCTTCCTCTGCCCACCCCCAACGGCATTGAGGGGGAAACTAGATGGAAAAGCCAGTGGGTCAAGATAAATACAGTGAGATCTCTTACCACTTGCCATCAGGGGGAAGAGAGACTTGACACAGGGAAAACTATTTTAATTTATTGACATGTAAAATGGAATTCAATATTGAGAAACTGAGAAAAATATGAAAACACCTTTCCTCAGCTATCTCCTTTTCCCATGTCCACTTGGGAAGTATGTGCTAGCTTTCTACTGAAAAACTAGCATGTGACAAAAATATGTTTAGGCATTTATGTGGTGATAAGTAAGGACTGATAACTTTTTTCCCCTTGCTTCAAAATGAAATTCCCTAAAATTTCTCAAGGAAAGGAGCTACTGATGAGGAGGCAGAAGAGAAACTGAGGTGAGACACAGAAAATACAGAAAAACACAGCTCTGTTTCACAGGTTTTTCCTGCCACAGACTGACATTCCTGTTTGCTTGCAAAAGACATGCATGACACAACTGCTGGCAGGCCACATTAGTGTCTGAATTTGGCATTTTACCATGTACTAATCCCATCTCTGGTGCTGCATTTGGATGCAGCATTCCAGCGTGCAATGCTGACTGGCAGTTAAAAGGAATAATGATGCACCATGGCACATGACCACTTTCATGTTCTGCTCAAAGTGGAAAAGGCTGCTTGGAAGCACTGATGCTAATTGCCTGCTTTCAAGGCAAGTTGAGTGTTTTATTGTGCTCCTCTGTATCTGCCTGGTGTGGGCACATAGATTCAGTCTTCTCTAGGATTTTGCACAAAGGTAGATGATCACATCCCTGATAGATTTCTTCGCTGTTCCTCTCAAACTCTTCCCATTGTTACATTTCTTTAACTTAGTATTCTGGGTGCAAAGCTGATGCCTCCATAATCAATTGACAAATACCTTACCTGTTCCAGAGGGCTGGAATTGTAGCTACCAGTTTGTGTTCGTGTTGATGGATGCAGCCTTACTTTCTCTAAATAAGACCTTAAGAAAAAGAGATTTTGTCAGGGTAGAGAGGTGATGAGGTGGGCTAAAAACAGGATTGTTAAAAGACTTTGTTATAGAAGATTGTGAAAGGCTCAGGTTGATATTTTTAGAAATCAATAATTTCACAATAATTATACTGTCTCTTTTTCCATTCACCCTTTTTGTCCTTCTTATTTTCATCATGACAGCTATGTTGTTCAAAAGTATTTCAGTAAAAATAATAGGTGTCAGTAAGTAAAAACAAATGTACAAGGTCTAAAATCCCTACCTAAAATATTGAAGAGTAAAATGACGCCTTACAGAGAAATACTAATTTTTTCTGTACAGCTAGTTTTAACTTATGAGAATGACTTCAATTTTAATTTTCTGAAATGGCAGAAATTCAGTGCAGTCTGCCAAATCATTTCAAAATGAAAGTATTAATCAGAGATTCTTATGAATCACTCTTCCTTCATGGGTGCTGAAATTATCACAGACTTTATTCTGTCCAGTGATGTATTATCAGCCATTACATTTTCCTTACTTCATCCTCTTTTGGCTTAGCTTTGCATACAACTCCATAAAGCCTCACTGCTCAAAAGAATTTTTTCCCAGATAGTTTCTGGTATATAATTAATCTACTGCCTCTTGATATTGGCTACTCAGTACTTCTGGCAAAGTTAGTGTTGAAAAAATGCTGAAAAATTCTGCTGTTCCTTCAATCTCATAATTTTATCATGATGTGTAAAACCAAAAAGACAAGTTTTGTCCAATTATTTCCTTTGGGGTCTAGACTGCAACATGCAAATGAGAAAAAGTAAGTTCTGCACAGGCAGTCAGAACATTCAACAAGCCATACACAATGGAGGGTGGAAGGTTTTTTTGTTTTTTCTTTTAGAATATCAATTTTGTCCTAGCTAGAGTCATATCATACAGTTTCATTCAGATTTGGAACCAGTCTCCTCATATTTTTCTCCATTTGCTTGCATTTCACTAATGCTCCTACAGGTTTTTCAGCTGTTCTGTGTTGTACACAGACTAAGATAATTCACAGTGTAGATTTATATATTCCTGTTAATCATAAACAAAACTTTTTCAAATATGTACATGTACATACACTAAATATAAACATTTCCTTTTATTGCCTTATCCTTTGGAATGCAAAACCACAGGTTTTCATTATTGATAGGTCAATTTAATCTTACCTTTTGTTTCAAAAATTATCATAATGCAAATTCTTGTTTTGTTGTCATGATGGGTTACTGGATCTTGATTATGAAATAAAAGGTTAGTTATACAGCTAACGTTCAAATAACATTAGTGGGACTTTGTCTTCTTAGTATTATGTTATATCATTTTGTGCAGAACCAGATGGGAAGGGAAATGAGAAAACTCCCTTGGTACAAATACCATCTGATGAGAAGAAATAAAACCACCTGCTATGCTATGAAAAGGCAGAGAGTTAAGGCTTCTTAAAATAGACAAAGTTTTTCACTCTTTTTTCTTCTTTCTGGCCCATGTAGACCTACTGTTTCCTTCTTTCCACTTTATTGGAATTGTTAATTGCAATAGCCCATAGCCCAAAATGCATAGTTTATCCAGTGGTGAAATCTCACCTCATTCTGAGTAATTAACAGTTCTTGCACCTCTTTTATACCCTCCTTTCTTCCCTGTACATAGTCATTATCATGGTTTGTCAATTATCTTCCAAACTGTATTAAAAAAAGATAACTCTCTAACATTAGCAATTGCTCAGAAGTTGCTAATAGCTCTCCTGAGAGCACTTGTCTCACCCCATATCTCCCACCTTATCAAAAGGTCACATTAATTATAGGACCCTTGCTGGGAATAAATCAATGTGTCAATCAGAGACCCACAATTGTGCTGCAGTGGGAAAGAAAAAATTCCAGAACAGGGTTATATTTAGGGCTTTTGTTTTAATACTATATTTGTGAGTTAATCCAAGAACAAAGAATAATGGGAGCATATTGTGGATCAATGTTCATGTATGTTTTAAAATGCATACTTTTATTTGTGCCTTATTATCAACTGTTCATTCTTAGAATTAAAATACACTTTTCTTACTTGTAAGATGTCCTAAAACATTGCCTTCAGTTAAAAAGGGAACTTGGAAAAGGAAACATTGAATTTCAAAGTTGTTCTCTTTCTCTGACAAACATTTCTGTATTTCTGTCTTTAGTCATTAATCTGAATATTTTAATGCTTGATCACATAACAATCACAGCTGCAATAACAAATACTTCCTCATTTAATCTCTTTAGGTTCATTGACAGTCTGCAAGGATGTTTAAGGTACTCAATATATGTAGGAGTGTTTGTTTAGTTGTTTTTTGAAGCAAAGAATTTCTTAGTGAAATGCAGTAGATTAGAAACTGCATGAATAAATAGGAAAGTAAAAATGTTTCATTTATCCAGTGTCTAACTCATTTTTCCTTCTGATCTGGTTTTACTATACTGAGCTGGTTTCCAGTGGTGATAAGCTGCACACAAACTCATTCACAGACCGCTGTTAAATCCCAAGATTTAGATCAAATTCTCATATATTGTTATTACCACCAGTCTAATTCTTCAAGATCTTAATTGTGAGCTAACTGCTCAAGCAAGTTAACATAAAATTGAATTTGTGCCCATCAACTTGAGGCTATAGAAATGTCTAATAAGTATGATTTATAAACTTCTCATTTTGCTGGCCATGAAATAAAAAATAATTTATGTGTACATATGTTAATAAAGGAAACAGTCTAATAACTTTCTAAATACAGTTAGATTGGTTGTTACATCTATTCAACATGGTGTCTAAATCCATGATTTAGATCCAGACAACTGCAAGTCTGATTCTGGTAATGTTGAGAGGCAAAAGTGGAAAACTTCCAGCTCTAAATTACCCAGGTGGAGAGCTCAGATAAGAGGAAAAATGAACAAAAGATATAGTAGAAGATCAACTCAAATGGAGGAAATAGATCCTTCCTTCCTTCATTGCTTCCTTCCTTGCTTCCTTGCTTCCTTCCTTGAAACAAAATTTTAATTCCATTCCAAGTCAGTTATTTCTTTCTCCTTCTTTTTTCTTAAAGAGGAGAAAATGTTATGCTTGGGAAGAAAATGAGTACCTGAAATGTTATTAGTAATACATTACATCTCCATTTCAGGCTTATAAAAATACATGCTGCTTGATATTAGGTTACACTTATAGGAATTTGAGTGTTGATTAAAAAAGGAGATTTTTTTTTCTTCTATCTGCCAAGACTTGCAATGCTGCCTTAACGTCCTGATACAGAAATGAGAAGGGCATTAATAGATTAAAAGAAGGTAAAACAGGCTATATTGTGTGATCTATTATGACAAGATATCCTGGATGGAAGTTGAAGACTAGGTTTTAAGCACAGGGTGTTTTGGTCTTGACTCCAAACCCAGTGGAGGATGCCCATCTTGACAGTTTGCTGTTGCCATCTGTGAAAAATACTGCATCACCCCCTAAGTCTGATAGCAGCTAATGTTTTACTTACTCAGTGCTTTACTTTCATCGAAGCTTGTGTGGGAGCTGGAAAAAAAAAATTAAAATCTTCCCTGCTACTTTTGTTTCATGTTGAAAAATTGGTTTCAGTGGAACAGTGGACATAGGGTAGCTACCATTACAGAATGAAAAGTCCTCACTAATCTTTCCAAAGTTGATTTTTTATGATCTGAAGTAATAATGTATGTGTATTTTCAAAAGTGCTTAGAGCAAATGAAAGTCCTAAATTCGTCCATGCTATACTACACAGATGTATAAATAATTTCTCCCTATATGTGCCAAGGAGAAATCAAGTTTCAGGTCTCTGTGTAAAAACCCAACAATTGTTGGCATCTCTAAATCTCATACCAGCCTCTGAGTCAGTTAATTCTATTTTATTTTTTGTAACCTGGAGTGCTCAAGCCCATTTAATAACTGATGAGAGTGCTAGGATGCTTCAGATAGACTTGCTGTAAATTTGTTTGTTCTTAGAAGCCTTTGGACTTTTTAAACAATTTTTGTTTAAAAGTGTTTAGAACACAATAACAGAATGCTCCATCAGAATGCAGAATGTGCCAAAATGACTTATCATGCAGAAAAAAATAGGTATTAGAAATGAAATTAAGTTTTGGGAAAATTAAGTTTAAAAACAAACCGGTTTTGATCAAAATCCAATTGGTCCATTATTGGTCTTATTTCAAGAACTTATTACTCTGAAGGAAGTATCAAATTTTCCCTTGTACTGAACATAGGAAGCATTCTTAGTTTAATTTTGTAATTCATGTGAGGCTGTATTGCAATCAAAGGTAAATCTCTTGTACAAGCTATGTGTCCCAGAGGCTGATTTAATCAAAACTATACCTCTAGACACAGAAATAAAATTTAAATCTCAGTTTCTGGATTACTTGTGACATACTAGTTCATTGACCAGTATGCAATGAGCAGAGGGAAGGGAAGGGAAGGGAAGGGAAGGGAAGGGAAGGGAAGAATTAATCGCTTGCAATACTAGACCTGCTTTATTTATTTATTTACTTATTTTTAAATATTGGGAGCAATTTGCATTGGAAAATATTTTAAAACTAGCATGCTTAATAAATTCCTACCCTAAATTCCTATCACAGGTGGACACTTTTGCTAGCACCTTCTCATTTCTTGCATTTACTGATTTTTTTCACTATTACATTTCACATAAATCAAGAGAGCAATAAGTAACCAGAATGTCAAAGCTGGACACTGCAATTCATAAATGGTTATATCATTAGTCTCGTCCTCCTTCCCTCCATAGAAGTGCCTGCAAGAAACTGTGACTGTAGCTGGTACTGCTAATTAGCAGTATGCCATTACAATTTCCAAAATATGTGTTTTAATATTTATAACTCAGATTGCTGGGCACATCCAGTGCTGTGTGAAAGAATAAGTAATTCCCATTAATAATTTCTACTAGAATTAATGATTTCTAATATCAGAGTTCACATGAAGTGCATGTGTGCCTTGATTTCACTTAGGGAAGGGTATTGTGTTTGCTGTGAGGTCTAAAGAAAAATGCTCTCAGGGGTGTGTCCTGCCGTAGATGGCCACTGGATTAGTCAAGCATGATTCACCCTTGGTGAATCCATGTTGGCTTTTGATAGATTGCATTGCATCTGCAGTTATCTGTATTTAGACTTTCCCAAAAACATGTCTTCTTTCTTGCTCAGAAGTATTCAATAAAAAAATGAGATTTCTGCATAAACTACGTCACTGTAAAGTACATGGGAACTGGATACTGGATGCATTGAGGATATTACTCATAGACAAAATATCATGTGAAGTGCTGCAAAGCATACTCCTATGGAAGGTATAGTAAATTGCTAAGGCTCATAGGTTATCACAGTAAATAAGGCGTTTTCCAGACACACTTGATTGAGTCAGCATGCACACTAATTATTATTAATGAGGATGCATTATTAATTCAGAGTGTCAGGCCTGTTATTTCTGTTAGGGACATCTTAGGTAGAAATATGTCTACTTTGTTCAGATCTGAAAAAATTTAATAATTTGTTGATTTCTATGTAATGATCATATGCATTGTTAATAAGCTGAATACTAATTGAAAATCTTTGAATGAACAAAGTAGTGTTCATTCTGAGGCCAGAAGGTGAGTTTTTTTATTAAATCAGCAGTTAAAAATTTGATCGTGAACAAGAAGGTCAGATGTTCTTTGACATGCTGAAATATTATGCTTAGATAAGGCATCAGAACTATTCTGATCTCATTTTCTTTCTCTATTTCTTTAATTCCTATTATCATTGTAAAATAGGCACAAAAGGAAGATATTCAACCTAACCACATTACAATTTGAAAACTATGCTTTTCAGTCTTGTAAAGTACAAAATATTCTGATTTCCATTCCCCAAGGGCCTCTGGCATCTCTTTGAATCTGAGTACAGTACACAATAAACTTCTGCTTCTTAATAACATTGTTTGCATGTTTAAAAAGAAAGATAGGTTTATGTGTTTTCTTTAACATGAGATTTTCACTCAGCTTTCTGTTGGTAAAAAGTAATCTAAGACTTCTCAGACAGTACTTCAGCACGATTTGTAAAGGATGATGGGTTGTGTTTAACCGCAGCCCAAGGAGTAGCCTCCTATTGTACCTCTGACTGATTCCAGAAACAAAGAGAAAGCCATTCTGCAGAGAGGTGGACAAAAATACAAAAGCTGCTGCTAAAGAATGTATTCACTTGCTAAAGCTCTGAACAAATTGTTCTGGTATGCAAATGGCTGCTAATCTGCTTGAAATGCTTTAGCAAAATGCTGTTAACCCTTATTATCAGAGGCATTATAATCACACATCAAGTGAGAATTGGGCTACACTGTAACACCTTTGTGTTATGGCTCAATTACAAGTTCAGTTGAAAAATCACCACCCCCAACACATTTTTCAAGCAGTATTTTCCTTATCTACTTGTCATTGAGATGATGGAGGAAACATTAGTATATTTTTCAGTGTAAATATCATTCTGTGCTGTTTAACTATGTTAAGGTACAATGATGAAAAGTCATTCCACACAAAATCTTATAGATTATTTTCAAGCAGTATTTAAAATATTTTTTATTTGTGTTCTTCTGGATACATTTATTTACATTTTACTTTTTTTAATAGTAATTGTTCATAAAATAGGAAATTTTTGGCAGTAGCACATTAATAGCCGTGCTTTTTTCCCCTGCAATTAAAGAACAAAGAACAGTCAAAAAAAAATTTTATTAATAATTTTTCCCTTTGCAGATTTGTTTGATTGACTGGCTTTACTCATTAACTGGATAACTCATTTACATATGAACAGTACATTCCTTTCTTAGGAAAATATAATAATTTTTAAAGAATACCTCATTAGCTACATTGATTTTTTTTTTTTGACAATAACTAATCTTGAATCAACTACAAATAGAAAAATAGCTTAATGTTTTGATGGATGTATCAATTTCATCCATCTCCCCTTGATGGTAATACTCTTTCAAATGCAAATCTTTAAATGTTTCAGGTAGTTAAGGGTAAGATGTCTGTGTAGATTGTTTGACAATACTAGAAGTTTTAGAAAAGGTTTCTGATTTACATTGATGGTTCCCTTTCCTAGTTTCTTGTTTTCCCAGCTGGAGCTGTCACCTGGCTAAAGGAGAGAGAGCCAAAAGGCACAGACCCCTACACTGTTTGCTTTTGGCTATTCATAAAATGCTGATTTTTTTCTGTTTGTCTGTATTAAGTTTGAAATAGAGATTTTGGAGTTCACTTGAGTTAGCAATATGAATTAGGCATTTGAATTTTAGCTTGTAGAATTATGTGCTGAATGTTAACCTTTTTACTTAAGAAACCTCTGCCATGGTACAAAGGGCATAGGAAAATGCAAATTTCTGTAAGCTTCTTGCATAGAGAACAATACCAGGAGAAGACCAAGGGATGCAAGAAGCCCAGATAAAGGGACTCCTCTGTCTCCAGACTTATCAAGACCGACAGACGTACTCAGATAAGCACCAAGGGACCAAAGCCCACGCGCAACAGAGGAGAAAAGTTCAAAAGTTCAGGCATGAGGAAGACCACAGTCTTCAGCCTCAGAGACCACCGAGAGACCCCCTTCAGCCTCAGAGACCACCAAGAGACCCCCGGGAGACCACCACTGTGAACTACCCCCGCTCAGAAGGGCGTGGATCTGATTGCCATGCGAGGCGAGCACAGGCGGGGCCAGGGGTTGAATGTGCATGGGAAGGCTGAGCAATGCATTGCATATGGAACACTCAGTAAATAAAGATGGGGTTCAAGCCAGAGTTCGGGGCACAAGTTTTACAAGAGCTGTCTCTCTTGTGCTGGGCGCTGACAATGCACACCCACTTCATAACTGCATCGAGTTGTGGAGTCTATTTATTCCGTGTATTGCCTCAAGTTCATGGAAGATGCTGCTGGTCACTGGGAGGAATGTTGTAAATCTTATTTCTAGACTTAGCAGATTTGGACTTTATGAACTAGTTATAATTTTCTATGTTGTTGATAATAACTTTTCAGTTAAAGAATGCAGAAAGGAAATTTAAGCCTTGTTATGAGTGACTAATAATTCATGCTGGAATAAAATGTTGTTTTATATATTAGAAATAACAAACCACTGCACTGGGGAAGGTAAAACCACAGGGAAAGGAATTCCAAATGTCTGCACCAGAGCTGATGGCAGTTTCAGTCCTTTGTTGCCAAAAACCTGCAGCTGGGTATCGGGCAGCTACTCCTTTCACAAAAGAGTAGCCATGGCTAGAGGGGGTATTATTAACATTTGAACACTCGGGGACAGACTAAAGTATGGTGTAACAGAAACCGGTGAGATGGGTGGAGGGATGCACATTAACATTTTAACAAGAAGCCAGCTCGGCCCAGGAGAACGCCCATCACCGCAGATCTGCCACGAGGACACCTGGTGCAGATGGGCGATTGAGATCATCCTGCTGATAGCCAAGAGCCATTCCAAGTTCCCGTAACTTGGAAAATACCATCCATCGCTCCTCATAACTTGGAAAATACCATCCATCGCTCCTCGGAAGACACGTTTCAGCAGGAGAGACACTGAAAGGAGACCAATATGAATATGAGAAGAAGCTGAAGGAAACCTACATGAATATGGAGGACACCATGGAAAGACAAAGAACTGAGCCTGAGGGCTAAAACAAGATATAAAACTCTGCTCCAACAGGTCACATTTGTGAACGGGGGTGGCTTGATGCGAGAGAGACCAGGCTTTACGTTCACCCAGCTTTGATCCCCGGGCTCAAGGCTGCTTCTCGGTCGGTCGGTTTTCTGATTTGTAATGGATTGATAATAAATCAAAATTTTGTTAACTGTTAATTGGCTTGCAGAAAAAACTTATTTATAACAAGCCTTAACAGCTTTTAGACATTTCAAAGGCTGCCTTTCTTTAAAATGCATATTTTTAAAGATAACTTTAAATTTATATATTTAGTTCTTTCATCCAAATAAAGGCGCAAACAAAACTTTTTTTTCAGAATTCTTGCAGGAAGTATGAGCTCTTAATTTTTATGCCAGACTGTTTCATGAGGTAAAAGACAGAGACCATTAAAGCAGTTTCATGTTCTGCTAAGTTATTTCTAATGCAAGTAAAATGAAAAAAAAGACTATCATAAAAGTGAAGTGCCTATCAAAGCTTCATGAGAATATTTGACAGGCAATTTAGCTGTCTAGCAGTAGAGTATTTACTGCAGGCAGAAAAGACATGTGTCTTTAAATTTTTTTGGATTCCTCTTGTGTGAAGCTATACACTATAATTAAATGTAACTATGTTATCCTATTGTAATATAATTGTAGTGAATGAGATATAGAGGCAACTCAAAAACTTCCTCTATCTAGTATTTAAAAATATTTCAGTGTTCTTGAAATAAAGTTGGCTTGAATCAGTAGTTTTAACAGAGATATATTAATCATATTTAATAACATCAGAACTGAACTTACTTTACACCTTCAATAACAAAGGATTGGGGATTTTTTTTAATAAGTTTTTTAAAAGCTGTAAAATTTTTAGTCATAATCTTTCGGTTTTATATCTCTGTATCTTCCATGTTCCACCCAGAAACCATCATGAAAGGCTACTGTTACTATACTCTTGGCCCAGCTCTGAAAGAACTAGGTTTCTGTGAAGTTGTATATTCTTGCCAATTTGAAATTCTTGACTGTTGGACATCCATGTTTTGCAGAGAAATTTTAATTACTAGACTATTAGAACTATCAGAAGAAACCATTTTGCTAGTATTTTCTTGATGTGTCCCATCTCAAAACATTGATTTTTAAAGTAAACAATTAAACCATTCATTTATTAAGGGTTAACGAAACAGATGTTTAGGTAATTTAACCTAAGAATACCTGCATATTCTCAAAATATTATATAAATGTCTTAAAATTGCATTCCTGTATCATTACAGAAAATGGCTGGTTTTATGGATTAACAGGTTATTTCTACTGAATATCTTTTTAAAGATATTTTTCCTGTAATATAAAACTTTTAAAGGTCTGCATCACTCTAGAGATCTAAGGCTTGCTGTGGTGACTTGCTCAAACAGTATTCCTGTTCATTAGGAAATAAACTAAATTCCTTCAAATGTTCTTGAAAACATCCTTGAAATTCCCCCTTTCCTGGCTGACTACTGTCCTCAGTTCTGGATTGGTCAGTGAATCCAGAATTGTGGGTGAAATCAGCACAGAGGTGAGCAGTGATGGGAGGCTGACTATGTCTTTGCTACACAAGAAAGTAGAGATGTGGAAACTCTTCTTCTCTCGAACAAGAAATTAGGATTCTAGATAGGATGCTATAGGTACAGGAAGGAAAAATGCAGCCTGAATCTGGAAGCTATGAGCAAACGATAGCTGCTTTCAGGACCTTACAGGAAGCAGTATGTATATTTACTACAGTGTGCATTTATAGAGGCCAGTCTGAGGCTACTTTTAAAAACAGACAGACCAGGACACAGCTTCTGAACAGTGCTGGATTGAATGAATTAGTCCAAGTTTTAGTCAGTCTTGCAGTGGCTTCCTACACACACACACTCATCTATATAAGCACCATGTACCAGAGCTCACAATTAACGGTTGGTTACAGTTTATTGTATTTATCATTAAATACATCACAACTTCATATTTTATTTACAAATGTGTCTCATATAATATAATTAGTGACTGATCCAATGTTATACATTTAATAAACAAAGCAGGGATACACAACTGTGCTACGGAAAAGCTACATATTAAAAAAAAGAAATCTTTAAAATGTAGTTCATGTCAGGGTCAAAAGAATGTTTAATTCTCCTGGTTCTGGAAATGATTTTTCATCCAAGATGGGTAATTCAAAAATAATTAAATCCCTTTTAGATTGCCTGAAGGCAATTTTATTATTTAACTTTATTATTTTTGTAACTGCATGGATTCTAAGTCAGCGTGATAGATCTGTAATTGTTTTCATTTCTTTATCTGCTATGTTTAGTTTTTTGCCTCTTCTCTCTCTACAGCAGTCATTGTCTTAATTTTGTTTTTTGCTCCAAGCATGCTGTTGGTACACAACAAACAATAAACACTAATTACAGTCATCAGCCGCATTCTACAATCCTTAGGGCTTGATGTAAAACCTGCCAGAGCTGAGAGGTATCCCTCAAATAGAGCATGGTAGTTAAAGCTCCACAGTTGGAGTTAGGATTCTGGGATTCTCACCATAGTCCTGGGGCATATCTACTACATGAATTTGTGCAGATCTCTTTATGTGTTGCAGGCAAAATGTAGAACATGTACAATTTTGCTTACTGATACGGGATGCTCTCCAAGGCAAATGCTATAATTCAAGTCTAAAGCACAGCTGTGAGAAAGGTGTTTGGTGACAATGTTCCTTAGTAGCATGCTATTGTGACCTTGTGGAGAAATAGCTTTAAGAAATAGTGGCTGTTTCTTAATCGAATGGTGCTGAATCAGAGAGGCTTTGTGATGGCAAAACCTTATGCAATTAGCAATCAATAATGCATACAGTCATATCAGCTTGTTACATGCTCAGTTCTAAAGAGTTCAGGACTGGTCACAATGGTAGTCCCACCTAATGAATTTAGGCAGGCTGCAATATCATTCTATATTAGTAATAAAGATAAATAGGTTTACTCTATGAGAGTTTTAATGCTTTTTCTATATGCAGTTTTCACTTGTTTTGGTAGTTTAAAATAGTTATGTTTGGTTTTATCATTCTGTTACTTCAACCAGCTTTTAAACAGAAACACATTATGTTGGAAATATTTTATTAAACTACATGCTTTTATTTCAGGGACATTTTGTCCCATGCATACGAGATTGATAACTCTTCTCCTGAGAAACCTCCTCCTTATGATGCTTTTTTCCTTTTTTTTTTTTTCAGCTGTTCTCCTATTAATAATCTATGTCCAGGTTTTATAAATTTTGAATTCAAATCTAACAGTGTTGTTCCTCAGCTAAAGAAAAGAATATGGAACAATCTGATAGAAGCGTCTTTCTGCCTCATATATATAGCCTGTTTTTCCTATTTCTCTCTGGTTTTAGGGAAAAAAAATCATTCTAAAAGACAGGAAGTTGGTATCATCTGGAAGTTGGTATTGTAAACTAGCCTGTTATTAAATAAATTTTCACCCAATGCAAGTGAGTAACTTTGTTCCTCAAAAATATTGGTTATGATCATCGTATAGCACATCTTGAATTAAGCAGGCCAGCATGCCAACAGAAAACCTACACTATATGTTGAAGTATACATTTAGCTTAATTGTTGGTTTAGAGTGATACTCCACCTTGCCTAGTGTTAGTATTTGGGAATACAGATGTCTTTTGGTGTTCTTCTTTAGGTGAAGTCTTGCTCCAAACACTGTGTTGACTCATTACTTGAAATGGAAATGGACTGAAAGCATTATTATTGCTGCATTTAAAAGAGGCAAAACGTGATGTTTTAAAAAACTCATGTGTATCTAGCAATTTGACAGGAAGCATGACCCTGCTGTGGAAATTCAAGTAGAATTCAAGGAAGTGTGTAGAGAGCTTTCTTTAATTTGGAAGCTTTATTTCCATTGTTAGCATCTCTCTCAGAATACCCTAACTAAAATACATTTCTCATCTTAATACAGAAATCATAGGTAAAAACAGTTTATGGTTCCTGTATCATGTTGGGTTCAATATTGGCACAGGAAGTACCAACTCAGAACTTTTTTGTCCTCCAGGTCCCAGGAAGTTTTCTGGACTGCAGGAAGCTTTCTGGGGAAGTGCCCCCACATGCTTTCTGCATTGCCTGGATCCAGTGCTTCCAGTTGCCAGCTCTGGAGCTGATGTAGTAGCCCTACATTTCAGGAGCTGCAGCATTGGGTAAGTTGACTTACAGACTGAAAGGACACCCAGGATTCTGGCAGAACTGCCAGGTGGCCTCACAGGAGGTGGGCGCAAGATTCCAGCTCTGCAGCTCAGGAACTGTTCGTTTCACCAGAGCAGCAACTCTTCAGTTGCTGCAATCACTTCGCTTTTAATGAAGGTTTGGCTCCTGTCAACAGCCAGCATAGAAGCCCTGAGGTCACAGCTGGACACTTTACTAGGTAGCACTCATCTGAAACTGAAATCAGCCTGTGATCTGAAATAGTGCAATTATGCTCCAGTTTTGGGCAATGTAGCAATATATATATATATATTTAATCTAGAAACATCTGTTTCCACTGCCTTGTCTCAAAACCTTCAAAACTGCCTTTGTTAAAGTAGGGCTAGAAAAAAAAAATCAAACCTGGAGAAATTATATGTTTTGCATGGAAAAAGTTGAGAATATAGTAAATACACTAGTTTGTTTAGATATCTGTTAGACAAATTTTTCTATTAAGACTCAGGGATGTGTCCTGACCGGGTTGATTATGGAGGCCAATGTAGTCCCCAGAAACATTTGAAATGAGAGAAAATAGTTATTTTTTTCAATATTTTTGCATGTTCTTAACACCATTTCTGTAGCAGGCGTGTAACACAATGCTACAATGTGACAGAAGCAGCTTGAAGCATAATCTGTTTAGTTTCTTCTTACGTCTGATTTACTAAATTGGGCTGCTTACAGTTGGGATCAACCAAGTAGGTAGTTGAGTCAAAAAATCACACCTAAAATAAAAAGAGCTGTAATTCTGAAACATGAAATTTCATGGTATACACAACGTATCACAAAAAGAAGCTGCACAGTCATCATTATTGTGAGAAAATCAGGAGAAAACAAATAAATATTACTTTGTCAGCTATAGTAAAATATTTTATTTTCTTTGAAATATTTTGGCACTTCCTGTCAAAATCTTTTAGAAATTATTACAAAATACATTTTTCTCTGGGACCATAATTCTATTTGCTGCCCCTCTGTCTTGTTTTTGGTATGTTTTGCCCAACAAAATTTTCCATAAGTTGCACATAAGTTTGTGTGTGTGAGAAAATTTTACAATTAAATGCATCACAGGAGGGTTTGTTTTAATTTTCAAGAGTTCTGAGTTTAGATGGATTATTTATCAATTGTGAGACCAAATATATTAAAGCTGTTTTTCTTTAGTGTGGCAAACTAGCTTTAACAGTTAAATACTTGTTCCTTTGAAAAACAAATAATTTGTTGGCATTAAAAAAAGAGAGGCACTTCAAAGAGAATTTCCAAGCAAAACAATTCAACAGGAAAATCAGTAGTTTTAATTTCAAGAACGAGTGGAGAATTAGCATGTGTAGATGACTGTAGGTTTATTCAGGTATTAATAGTGTCTAATGCTGCTACTTATTATTTTGATCTAGAATCATAGAATGGTTTGGGATTCAGAAGGATCCTTTAAAGACCATCAAGTCCCAGTCCCTGCCTTGGGCAGGGACATCTTTCACTAAACCAGATTTCTCAAAGCCCCTCTCCAATCTGGCCTTGAACATTTCCAGGAATGGGGCATCCACAACTTCCCTGGGCAACAACCCAGGATCCCCAGGACCCAGGACAGTAAAGAACATCTAATATCTATTCTGGATTTATCCCCTTTCAATTTAAAGCCATTGCTCTTGTCCTATCAATGCATGCCCTTGGAAAAACACTCTCTCCTGGCTTCCTGAAAGTCCCCTTCAGGTACTGGAAGGAAGCTATAAGGCCTCCCCAAAGTCTTCTCTTTTCCAGGCTGAACAATGCTGACTCTCTCAGCCTGTCTTCATAGAATAGGTGCTTCAGCCCACTGATCATCTTTGTAGCCCTCCTCTGGACGTGCTCCAACAGGTTCATGTGTTTCTTATACTGGAGGTCCCATATCTTTGTGCAGTACTTCAGGTGGGGTCTCACCAGAGCAGGGGTGCAGAATCCCCTCCCTTGCACTGCTGGTCACTCTGCTTTGGATGCAGCCCAGGATACAGTTGGCTTTCTGGGCTGCAAATGTTCATTGCTGGGTCATGTCAAGTTTCCCATCCACCAGCATTCCCAAGACATTGTCCTAAAGGCTGTACTCAATCCTTTCATCCCCTAATGTGTATTTATGCTCAGTATTGCCCCAAAATAAGTGCAGGGCCTTGTGCCTGGCCTTAATGAACCTAATGAGTTTTGCATGGGCCCACCTTTCCAACCTGTCCAGGTCCCTCTGGATGGCACCCCTTCCCTCTAGAGTGTTGATGGCCCCACAGAGCTTGGTGTCATCAGTGAACTTGCTGAGGGTGCCGTCGATCCCACTGTCCATGTCACCAACAGGATGTTGAACAGCAGAGGTCTGCACACCTGACCTCCGAGGAATGCCACACGTCACCGAGCCCAGAACCTCAGCTCTCCAGTGCAAGCATCCAGACAATGTCTTATCCACTAAGCTGTGCACCCAATAAAACCATCTCTCTTCAGTGTAG
The DNA here is from genome assembly GCA_013397555.1 of Urocynchramus pylzowi. NCBI lineage: Eukaryota > Metazoa > Chordata > Aves > Passeriformes > Fringillidae > Urocynchramus > Urocynchramus pylzowi. The sequence continues at coordinate 213,438 of VZRH01006054.1, forward strand.
AGACAAGGATGCTATTTGGGGTGGTGTCAAATGGTTTGTACTAGTCAACATGACACCAGGTGCTCCACTCTTATTCACCAATGTTGCCAGTCTGTTATAGAAGCCCTCTAGATACATCAGGCATGATTTGCCTTCAGTGAAGTCATGTTGGCTGTCACATATCACCTCCTTATTTTCCATGTATCTAAGTAGTTTCCAGAAGGATCTGCTCCAGGATCTTGCTGGTCCAAGGTCATACCATATAGAAATATAGGGCTTGGCATATAGCCCATAGGTCCTATTATATCCTGGTATCATGGGAGTGTTTGTTAGCAGAATGGAGATACATGCAGTAGCAGAAAATGAAAGATTAAGTCATCTTTGGAAAGTTTGGAACTTTTTTTTGATTACAACTTTTATATTTTTCCACTCACATGATGGCTGAGCTACCAGGAAATGCAAAAGTAGTCCTATGACACATTTTATTCCCTTTATTTCATCTAGCACACAGATATTCCACTTGTTAAAAAAGAAACAATAACCAGTAGTCCTCACTGCTCACAAAATCCTGTTGTAAAGTGCATAAAGGTGTTACATAAAAAACAGAGAATATTTGTTTGAAACGCCTAGGAAAAGTGGATTGGTGCGAAGGGGAAGTAGAATAGACTGTTCTGGGGAGTTCTTATTTTTAATATTGTGCTTGAAAAATACTTATCCATACATGCTAAAATTAATCAAAACAGTGGTTGAAGTTTGATAAAACTTTCACACCTCTTCAAAATCCTTTTTTTGTCTGTCCTCCCTTGACAGGTTGTTACTAGTTGTTAAATTGAAAGAGGAATGCATTACAAAGTGTTTCTTTGTAGACTATCATGCAGAAATTATTTTCTGCTTCTAGTCAATATCCATTATTAAGGTTTCAGAAATACTGCTTTTATAATTTCATATTATTCATATTCTATTTCATATAATACAGATTGAAAAAAAGATATAAATGACTGGTCTATGCTTAGCTTTTAACTTGGGGAAACATGTGAAATAAGGATATTTATTCTCTCCAACATTCCTTCCTTAATTTAAGTGAGTTCAAGGAGGCTTCTTGATATACCCGAAATAGTGAAATTATTAAAAAAAAATTAAATGAAAATTGAGGAAATCCAAAATATTATATATTTTGTTATATCTTTTTAGAGAGAAGAGCACATAGAAGCAAGTTTGCTCCACAAATTCACAACATTATTTTACAGGAATGGAAATATAAATATATTGTTTGCTTCAGAGAATAGCTGTAGGGAGGCACTTGAGCATTACAATATATACCCAAGAGAAGACTATATAAGGAGAAGCAAGAAGCTCTCTGATAATAAGCTTGACACAGCCTACTGACAGAATATAAAATATGAGCTTCCTGAAGCCTGCAATTTACACAACTCCTAACAAATTACACATGTACCCTTTTTTACTCACTTTGTTATATCTATCCTCCCTCCAATCCCCCGACCCTTTTTTTTCTTTAAGTCCAAAGGCAATAGTCCCCTCTTTCTCTTAAAATTCTGGGCAGTTGCTGTCAAGATAGGCTTGCACTGGGGGGATATGACAAATTCATTTGTTTAATTGAAGAATATGAACTTAAACCACTTTAGAGTCCAGCTGAGGCAGTTCAGTTGGAAAACTCAAATTTGATTAAATTAATTGAGCATTGGGTTAGTTCCACAACTTTCACTGTTTTTTAATGCTTCTATTTACATATAGGCTTTCCGACAGAAAAGAAACAGAAAAGAAACAGAAAGAAACTTCCCGTTCATAGGTCTCCTGGCCATGGTTAAAAGTAAGACTGTTCTTGTATTGTGCAATATACTTTCTTACATCCTAGTCTTATATTCTCCTGTACATAAAGAATAAGAAATTTAAGTTTTGCCTATTGGATGCTTTTTTTTTTTATTCACAGTCAGGGAGACAGTTTCACTTCTACATATGAAATGTTTTCTTTCTGAGGTCATACCAAGCCTTTTCCACAACAAGACTGTTAATTTTTCTATATAAACTATTTTCAGAGAACATCTCCTTAACTCTGAAATTTGTTGGATTATCCAGTTCTGCCATGGGTTATACCTTCAAGAATAAGGGTACTTTCTTGACAATGTTTGTCATAATGAGCTCTGACTATTGGAGCTTAAAGCAGCCAGGATCCCTCACACACTCTGCTGTTCCCTTTGAGGATATTTTGTAAAGCTGGACACCCTGGTCACCTAAGGGAACATAATAAGATAAGATAATGATGCTTCTCTGAACAAAAATATAAAGAACGTAATCCCCCCTTCCCCCTCCCCCCAAATATACAGTTTCTCTTTATGCCAGATTAGTACTTTTTATCAAACTAGAGTGAAAAATACACTCAGAGGTCTATGGTGGTTATTGATTCTAGTGGAGCAGAATCCAGGAATAAAAAATTTTGAAGAGACTTTGAAGATTTCAGTTCAGATTTTGAGAAGATGATGTGAGGATATGAATGCTTGCTATTGAATCTGTTTTGACTAGAAGATGCAACATTCTGTCCATTCCACCTGCATTTTCCTGGCAGGTGAAAAAATTCCCAGAACTGAAATTCTGCTCACACTGGAGACCTTCAGTCTGTGCAGAGACTAAATGACACAGCACTTTCCTCCTTCTGCACCAGCAACAATACAAGATCATGAAATTAACTCCCTGGAACTTTTTTCAAATGGCTGGCAAATCTGAATATTTGATTATTCATTTATACAATATGCATATCCAGATTTGGGGTATTCTGGGTGATAGCTTCAATTAAAAGTCTACCAGGTTTGTCTTTTGTCTACCATACCTCCTTATTGTATGAAATTTAACTGTCTTGACTAAATGAGGCATAACCACACCTGAACATTTTCCTTTGTGAGTGACAGAAGCACTTTGTCCCAAAGCTGTGTTTTCCTAATGCTTATTACTTTTTCTTTCAGTAAAGGTTACCATTGTTTGTTCCATAATTTCATTGGGAACTGAATTATAGTTGTACCCACAATTCCATATAATAGTGATGCCTTCAAATATTAATCCAGAATAAAGTTTTTTTTCATGTTTTATAGTTATTGGGGGTTTTCTCTTCTGAATTGTATTGTTTTTCATTAGAAATACTTCCAAAAACTTATAAAGATGTGATTGTTTTACTGTGGGTCGCTTACTTGTATACTGAATTACCTCTGCCTACCTACACTTCCGTTATTTTGTTAACCTGGTACAGTGACACTGAAAGATGGTTGTGTTTTTTTTACTTTTCTCTCCCCTTAATAAAAGTATATTTTCTAGAATCAACTTCTCAAACATATTAGTTGTACTTTTATGATATAGCTTTCCACTTTAAGAACACTTCAGTTGCTCTGCAGTATCAAAGAGCATCCAATTAAATTAAGTTGGCATCAAGAAATATGTTGTGCTCCTGCAAAAGGAAACACTCACAACTTATGGAGAAATCTTAATGTCAATGATCACTTTGCTTACGTATTTATCCTAATTATAAAACATTTCCTTATTTTTAAGTGAATCTTACATAATACTCAAAAGTCTATTTTACACATCAAATTGAAAGCTTCTCTTCAATATAAATTTCAAACTCTAATATGCAAAAACATAAAAGAAATCTACTTATGGAATTGGAAAATGTTTCAAGATAGATATTTTTAATAACATCTTGGTTCATTTAAATATCTGACTTTATTATATATATTAAGTCATATTCTTTTTCCTGATTGACACTTCTAATGTTCTTTCTTTATTGCTCTTTTGGTTTCTGCAGTAATTTACAAGGAGAGTAGAGTTTAAGACATTAGTGTAGGAAGAGTTTAGAGGGATGTGCTGAACAAAGTCATAATAATTAAAGGGGAAGATAAACTTGTATAGGGAATTCTTGCGAAAAAAATGGACAAAAATACCTAGTGGAGTAAATATTGTTAAAGAAAAAAATTGAATTATAAAGTATAAAATAACTGCTTTTTCACTTGACTGACTAGAAAATTTTAATTTTAAATATAAAAATATAAAAAAAATGTAGATAGAAACCACAGTTTTGTAAATGATGTTCCATCTCTCTAGAATTATGTTCTATTTATTAGAATCTGTACTAAGAGAATGCCTTTCTTAATTTTGCTGTGTTTTGCAATTTTCAGATTACATTTTCTAAATCCCATAAGAAAGCTCTGATTCTAAAGTTCAAAAGATCACAATCTTCTGAACCATTTCTTCTACTGCTATAAAAGCCTGGATAATTACATAGCTCAAAGCAGTAAGCCTTGAAAAAAGCAGTGACTCAGCAGTGATCAGGCTGAGTGTGTTCTAGTAAACTAAATAGGAGAGGGTCTCTGTCAGGAGAAGCAACTGGCAGGGAATGGCTTGTATCGCACCATCATACCACGTCCTACCCCTCAGAAAGGAATGACTGGATCTAGAAATCCTGCCAGGCATTGCTCCTTCTGTGTCCTTCAGAATTGTTTTGGAAAATGCAAAATTTTTATTGGCCAAACTATGAAAGCTATACTAACAATTTAGCTGTGAAAGAGACTGAGTTTTACAGCCTGGAAGTGGTCCGTGGAAGTATTAATTTTACTGATGCAAACATAAGTGTGGGCAGCTTTAAATAAATTGTTATTATTTGTCCTAAGGAAGAGTCCATCCATCTCACTTCCTTCTTTCCTCTCATTGCCTAACTGTTTTTCAAATAAGTACAAATATTACTCTGTTTTAATGCATGCAGTTGGTGAAGTTTCTATGGTGACTAAGACAAATAGGACAAGAGGTACTGAGACTAAATTTTACTTAGGAATCTTTGGATGAAACATGCAGAAATAATATATCATTAAATATCAAAGTGTCAAAATAAATTGCTGAAGAAGATTTCAGAGACACAAACTTCGGAATTCTTAGAGTATTCTTGGAATAATAGAAATGTTTCTTTAAAAATGTCATTGGTATGGGTCCTAGGAATGAAGGACAGACATTAAATGTACTTGTTGTCTTGGTTCCTTCTGATTGCCTTGAAACAATTGTACATAGCTGAATGTATTTATGAAAAATCATCATATCTTACACTTGTCTATACCCTATTATAAAGAGAAATCAGTCTCCTCTATTTTTCATGCATGTTTATTTGTGATTAATTTTTTTTTTAAATGAAGCTATACCTGATTTTGCATATGCAGAAAAATAATTCCTCTCTACTTTTTCCCAGTTATTTGTTAATTGGCTGTTTATTCAGACATAATAACACAGCAATTATTACTTAGTTTCATATACCATAGGCATGTTCTATTCTTGTTTTCATATATTGCTTTTTAGGAGTATTTATATGGGCTGTGTTTACTAGCTGCATCCTGGTATACAGCTGCTCTTTATTTAATATTAAAGCAATTTCATTAAAGTCAGGCTTCTTGCTACTCCAAAATAGAAAAATATGTGCATAGGTTAGGTGTGCTGTCTTCCTATTTGTTTTTGTTCAAATCTGGCTGTGAAAAAAAAAAAAAAAAAGGTAGGTTGACCTCATATATTCTATACTGCTCTTAATAAAACTATTAAATTATGAAAATAGGTCCCTGTACTGATCTCTGTGGTACTTAGTGTTGTACTTTTCTTCACATCAAAGTCAAAATCACAAATATAAAAGAATTTAAACTCCTTTCTTATGAAATGTGAAGCAGCTATGTTGAAAAAGAGCTGACTTAAAAGTTTGTTCATGATATATTCACCTTCTTCACTGCAAGGCTGGTCTAAAATCCTGCATCTCCTGATAAGCCATTCATTTCAACAACAGGTAGACAGATTCTGTGAATTTCCACTTATCAAGTGCTATGAGAATCAGATTGTTCTTTACCTTAAACTGTGGCCAAGTATCTCAGATATTTTTAAACTTTTATGATTTTAAAGGCAGCAATTTAACAAGTATTTTAAAATACATTTTTAAAATAATTAATATTTTCCACCAAAACTTACTGTATGAGCAGATGTATTAATAAAGTGGGAAAAAAGGGAATACACAAGGTGGTTTTACTCTAATAGAGAAACCCCTTTATTATGTTTTATTATGGCATTATTCATGTTAATTAGGTGAGGTTTTAATTTTCATTTTATTTACTTATTTATTTCATTTCAGTCATTTTCTAGCTTTCAGTCTGGCAGACTTCCAGGTTTTCAGTTTAGTATTTTTTTTCCTCCCAATTCCTCATGAATCATAATAATCAGATATTCCACTGGGATTTGTACTTACATACTTTTTAAATGGCAGCTTTCTAAGTTGAATATACTGCAGCAGAATACCATCTGGTGACCCCATCTGAAAGCTCAACATTGGTGGTTCTTTGTATGATCTTTCCTTCTAAGCTCTCTATATTACCAGAGCTGGAATTTAAAGACATAGACATGATATGGATGTTTGTAATAGTTCAACACAACTTATTTGGAAAATACATCAAAGCAAACAGGACTTTTGGTACATGGAAGGCAAAAAACCCTCAAGATATCACCTTTTAACCAATTAAATACTTTCAATTTTAGAGAAGGAAATTTTGAAGAACTATTACAACTTGATGAATTTTGTGTATAACTTCAGGGGAACAACTCTAACATATTCAAAATGTAGTATTTACATATTTTTTATATGGGCTGATTGAATACAAGGAGCTGTATGTGCTTAGGTAGAGCAGTAAGATATTTTTGCAATTTGAAAGCCAATAAGGTCATAAATAAGTTTATTTTGTAATTTTGCTATTCACTTCTAACTGAATTTCTGAATGTGAGATTTTTTACAGTTTGCATATGTTATATGCCAGGAAAAAAAAAAAATCAGCTGTGTAGGCAGAAAGCCAAAGAACAGCCTTTTATAAATATGTGTGTTTCTGTGAGTAAACAGCAATGTAAAACAAAATTTGGTGTATTATGTTTTAAAGACACAACATTTTGCATGCAAGGAAAATATCAACAGAACATGAAAGAAGGTTGATGGGGAGCACTCAAGACACAGTTAATTACCTGGGAAGTGATATTTAGCACCATGTTTTTCTGTGGCCTGTTATTTTGTTTAAACAGCACTGCAGACTCCCCTCCATCCATTCAAGTGGAGTTTGTGGTGCCTGTCGCAAACATGAATGACAATTAACCCGGTGTGATTCTGAAAGTAGATAGAAGGAAAACAAGCAAGTTAGACTTCTGAGCCAGAGTAGAATGCACTCTTTTTGAAGGTGGATGTTTATTTTTTCAGAAAAAATATGGGGAAGGGGAGGGGAGTGTAACAATTCTTAGTATAATTTCATAAGCAATTCAGAATGCAATAATCTTTTTAATTAGCACTCCTGATAATACTCCCTATATGCACAAGGATTTTTGAAGTCCATGGAAAAGCATTGAGGGCCATGCAGCACAGAAAGAACCTTCTCCAAAGGGAGCCAGGTAAGAAAGATAAGTGATTTAAAATAAGTTAGAAAAGTTCAGAAGCAGTTTTGAATTTGTTAATATCCGTGTAGTCTTAATCCAGCCCAAGAGCCTCTGTCCTGCAATCTCAACGAAGTGGAGCTCAGTTTCTTATGTCAGAGAGGGAGCTGGAGTGAGTAAATGTATGTGTAAATAGGAAGATGCTGATGTTACCAGGGAATGGTGCTGTTTCAGTCTGTATCAACCTTCATCAGCTCTAGGTGGTCAAAATAATGATCAGTGGTAAAATGACATCTGCTTACTCGACTGCAATCTAAGTAGCAAACTGTAGTTTACAGCTATAGAACTATTTTTCTATTTATAGAAAAAATTTTCTGTTTATAGAAAAAATTAAAAATGTACCTCTTAAGCACCCCTTGATAGCATTTCCCAGAAAAGGTTATTTTCTCTCCTGAAACATTTTTCCTTACCAAATGAAGTCCTGCCCCGAACTGTGGAAGTTTGAATTTTAAGTGTGAATGAATTTAAATAATGTTCTTATTACCTTTTATCCTAAATTACACGATATCACATATGATTTTGAACTAACTAAAAGGGTTTGAAAGCCTATATCCATCAAATAATTTACTGCAATTTTGGTAGTATTAATCCTGTGGAAAGGGCAGTCACTAGGAGAATGATGAGGTACCATGGAAATCCAAGCTGTTCTCCAAATTATTATCCAGTTTTATTAAAATAGGAAAATTGCCAGAAGCAAACTGGGAATCATATTAAAATTGCTTTGAAATGCACTTTGCTCTCACATTGTCAGGTGTTACCAGGCATTAGTTCAAGACTCATGTCATCACCTTGGATTTTTAGAGCTACATGTCAAAGGTCTTAATAGGTGTTTCACAATTTTTTCAAATATTATTTAGTCTTTTTTGTAATAGAGGAAATTATTCTCCTTTTTTTCTGCAGAGAATTAATCCTAGGGTTTTTTAGTTAATGTTATACTTATTTTATTATTTTTAGTAAAGGTGTATTTAATTATTACCCACAAATTCTGTTGCTAGGTATAAAACTCTTCAGGAGACCTGTAATCATATCTTCTATATGTATATATATATGATAACAACTTGATCTTGCTGAAAATTGTGTTCAGCTTTGTAAAAACATAAATATGCAAGAAAGGAACAATCAGAAGCTTTCTCCTCAAGTGGGAGAGCTTTTGAGAGAAAGCTAAATGATGCCTTTCATTTTCCCTGTATTCCCTGCCAGTCATTCCGCCACAACCCCCCTACACATATACACTTGAAATGACACCTTATCTATAAATAATGGGTTGCTGTTGTGATATCTCCTAATGCTGTCCTCACAGATGCAAAACTGTGCCAAGATTTAAATATTCTCACTTCCTGGAAGTGATTAACATAAGTCAACTGATTTACTTCCATCTGTCAGGTGGCAAAAGATTAACCAGCAGAGCTAAAGCAAGTAATTTGTGGTGGTTCACTGTCATGAGAGACAAACAAGTCTCTTAATTGGAAATTGACAGCTCTGGCACTCATTTGAGCTAAGCTTTTGCTTGCATTGCCTCTTGAGTCACTTCACTCAATCTATAGCTAGTCATTAAAACACCATGAAATTCTCTCTGCAGGTACATAAAGCCAGATTTTTGCCTGTGGCAGACTTAATTAGGTAACAGCTGGATATTCAATCTTCACATAAAAAGAGGAAAATGCAAGTGATGCAAATGCTTCTCAACGCATCATGATAGGAAAGGTTTGCACGAGCAGTGAATGATCTTGTCATGATGGTATTGTCATATAAATAGTAAAAAAAAAAGATGTTGCAGAGGGGGGAAAGTCGTTTATGTCAGACATCAACTCAAACAATGACTGAACTATAACAACACATGTAAACTGATTACACTATATGGGTAAATGGCTTATTTTCAAACCTAAACATCTGCAGGCCTGAAGTGTTAGGATGTGATTCTGAATTCAAATAAGCTAAATATTTTTGTAATGTAATTTTATTCTAGGAAATATTTATTTGTGAAGATTTTTCTCTGCAAACAGAACTGCAAAGAACAAAATTACAACTTGCAAAAGATCCACTGCGTAAGTATGATGCATATCATACAATTTTTACTGTAATACTTTTAGAAAACTGTGTGGATATGTAATTAGCATACATTCCTTGAAGTGGAAAGAGAAGAAAGGTGTAGAAAACTTCTGGTTTTATTGTACTTATTAGTTCTCACACAATAATTGATTATAGTTCTTTTCTGTTCGAGTGGCTTAAAATAAATACTACTTGGGGCTTATATAGGGTTTTCCACACTATGGGAAATTGGTCTTGCAATCATGCATCATATATGCTTCCATTAAATTATCAAATTCTGTTCCTGAAGTTATAGGGTTGCTTTATTTTTACTCCCTACAGGAAATCTTTTGAAGAGTCCTGTGTTTCCACTGACTTCAAGCTTCCTTTTCACTGTCAGCCTAAACAGAAGACTGAAATAGAGAACTGAAAGTTTTGCTCTTATGGCCCATCTACTTTGCTCCTATTCAGCTGCACCTGGAATGTTGCATTGAATTTTGATAATCTTGATATCAGTATTTTCTTTTACAAATTGCAGGAAGTCAGAAAGACACAGAGTGTTTTTTTATGAAGTTATAAAAAGAAGAGTTGCTTCACTTAGTTACTTACACATACCACCAAAGGTGAAAAAACAACCACTAAAATCTTGACAGCAGTGTGAGTTGTCAGTTCAGCAATGATTCATTCTGAAGCAGTGTTGTGGATATGGATCACTTGTAGATTCCCATAAGGATTCATCTCCAAAAATGACAGTCACAGTAGCCTAAAGAATAACGACACCTTTAAAAAGTCCCAAATATTTAAAAAGCAATAAATGTTCTTTGTGTTACAATAGATGAGTCTCTGATGTAACCACAATGAAGTTAATAGAGCTGCAGCAACAATAAAGCTGTAGTAATCTCCGTCAGTCGGAAGCATACATTTTTCAAATCCACATCATCAGCTTCTCTCCCATATTTACTTTGGTTTTACATGCTTTCATCTTTTATTGCACCCCATTCAGAGCCATAAGGGGAACTTTTTTCATCCTTATTAGGCTTCCTTATTCAGGACTTTGACAGCAACTATTCTACTTCCATGAAAACAATGGGAAAATTTTGAAAACATATACAGGTGGAAGTGAGGTACATGAAGGATGTGTAGGTGCTACAGCTAGACATTAGTAAAGTAAGCAGACAGGTGTTGTAAGGGTACTGATGTTTAAGTTAATAAGACAAAAAAAAAAAAAAACAAAAAAAAAAAAAAAAAAACAAAAAAAAAAAAACAAACCCAAACCAAAACCAACATGAAAAAGGAAAAAAACCCCAAAACCCAAACCCAGATAATAAGAAGAAAGAAATGAAGTACTCACAGAAAATTCTATTATTCTGTTTTCAGGTGCACAGCTTTGAAGAACCAACATTATGACCTCCTCAGAAAGCCATTGACTTAGAGAGATACAGAACAGAGGAAGAAAATTTCTCAATTTTAGTTGACGGGAAATGCACAGCCTAAGGTTTTATTTTCTCTTTCCTAATTACTGATCTAACCTCTATTCACAGCTGCAAGGAATGAAATCATGAAATCTATGCCCATTTAATACTCTTTTTTTTTATTACATACATTTCAGTGAAGTTTTAGTGTTTGGCTAGCTAATATTTCAAATAGTTCAAAACTCCTTTTTATCGCTTTCAAAGAATTTTCAAAAATATGTTTTTCATGAAGACATAAAAAAAGATAAAATTATGAGGTAGAGATATTGGCTTCCTGAGCAATCTGAATGAGCTGTCAGATATGACAATCAGCTTGCACCATTCTGGAAGAACTGAAGGCCAGGTGTGTTATCCTGAAGTGATGCTAGACATCTGAATTCAGGAAACTGAATTTCACACAACATTGTTTCCTTCTTTTTTTTAAAAAAATAAAAAATATGTATTTCTTCTTGTAAATATAGTTATTTTCAGTTTAAGCTGAATATTTTAATTTACTTTAGGATGTCTGAAAAGACACTTGGGTGCTAATGTTCAGGCAACTGAATCCCACTAATGTTACCTCAAAATAGAATGCCACCTTTAGCAGGTGATGAAAATGCTTTTAAATTAATTGGGATATCTGGGATTTCGTTGGTGTTTTTCTTTAGGAATAAAAGCTCATACAAGTTTCCATAATGGGTAACATTAAAAAGGTATGTCTGTTTTTCAGACTGTTGTCTCAGACTGCGTGGTATCTGAAGCCACAGAAGGAGGAGCAAGAAAGTTTACATAAGATGATGCTGGAACTTGGATGTTGGCTCTACCTTGAAATATGAGTGCCATCTAATGTGTTTTTATAGGAGATTTTATTGCCAGTGGAAATTGTTTTTAATTTTCATGAGCAACAGGCCCTTCAGAATAATAAATCCACAAAATGGTTGAGTTTTGCAAGGACTATAACGAGTGTCATTACCAAAACAGTTGTTGAAAAATCTTATGCATGGCCTTCTTTATTAAAGCAAAATTCGTTCTCTTCCTTTTGTTAATAAGGGCATAGTTCATTTTTATTGAAGCACAGCATATACCACATGAGTGCTGCTCTGTGAACAGAGAGGCTTGCTGAAGGAAGACAAACAACTTCAGAAGAAATAATTTCTTTTCCTGCTCTGATTTCAGGAGTGTCTAGCATATTTGACATACCTTTAATGGAATCTTTTTCATTGTACTGGTAAAAACCTTAGTATGCATTAGGTACATTGAACTCTAGGGTCAAATTCCTTAGGTATTCACCAAACAGATTTACTAAAAAATATTTAATGTTATGTGGAACAGCAGATGGCTGATGGAAACTATTGCTCAGATATTTATTTTAGTTTGGAAGAACATTCAGATATTTTTTCTATTTTTTTTTTTTTTTTTAGTTCATTTGTACTTTATGAATAATTTCAGGTTATATTTTTTACTTATTGCTCTTTTCAGTATGTGCTACATTCACATGTGAACTTCTGGAAAAATAAATTGGGGAAAAAAAGAGGCCCTATTGTGCCTGTAATTGTTTCTTTACCTGCAGCATCCTCAATAAGCCTAAAATGAGAGTAGTACCTCTCTTGCAGATTGCTTCCTAATGTGTAAGGTTTTTTCATTAAACAGAATAACATGAATATAACATGAGACAGTCTTGTTTCTCATTATGTTAGTTGGGATTGCTAAAGTTTCAACATTGTGTCAAGCTTCATCCACATTAAATGAAGGCTGGAAACCATTCAGCTCCCGAGCTCCCTAATGATTCAACCTTCTCATTTAAAAAATGGTTTTTGGGGTTTTCTTTTCTCCTGATCTTTAAAGATTTCTAAATTATAGGGTCATTTACATTGCTGCACATGAGTAAAGGGGTTTTTAGTTGTCCAGGGTCAAATGTTATAGGCATTTTGTATTTATAAATACAGCAATCAAAATAAATTAGTGATTGATTCCAGTTAGCAAAAGAACATTGGGGGAATAAAGGTTTTATTATTAAAATATTATAATATTTTCTATGCTCATTATTGCTGTTTTTGTGTGATGAAATATTGCTTTACAGATGTTAAGAAAAAACCTGAAACTTTAAAAATAAGTAAGTATAAATTAGTTGTATTGATGAAGTTAAAGGAATTGAACTTTCTGGTTTAACATTCACTGAAAAATCAGGTACCTATTGGTGTTTTGAGACTGTGTTTTCATATTCAAATCATATGCTCAGGATGATAGCACTGAAATAGGGATAAAAAATGTGAGTAAAATGACTTTGTTTGGACTAGTAGAAAAAAAAAATAAAACAGATGCCGCCAATAGATGGAAGCAAGAAAAAAAACCTTAAATTGCTTGGAACCTACTGGTCTGATATTCTTACACTACAGCATTGTGTTTGACACCTGAAATGAACACCAGATACCAAAAATGACTGCCAAACCCTAGTCCATCTGCTAGGGTGTGGCCAGGGAATATGCGTTTGCAATTTATTTGTTCTTAAAGGCTGATGAGGATGAGATTTGTCACAGGTTCTCAGGATCTTTACTGGACATTAGGATTCTCAGGGAAATGAAAAGACACCACTGACATAGTTTAGAGCCCTTTTGGACAAAATTTAGTGGATATTCTGACAGTGTGATCTAGGTCACGTTTCTGTTGGGTTGAATGGTACAGGCTTATTTGGTTACAGGTGGTGGGCTATTTATTAGAAGTTAAGTGCAGTTTAGTATAATAGATATAATATAACAGATAACAGATATAATATCAATGACATCAGAGAAGAAAAAAATTAAGTGCAGTATGACTTATACAAGACTTTAGAATACACTTCAGAAAGGAGATTTGGGGTCCATAATACAAGTACTTCACATTTTGATAAAAGGTGAAAATAGCTTTACTATTGCTAAGTGAAAAAAAAGGTGTAATTTTCAGCAAAAGATGCAGTTCTTGACTTTGTCCACGAAAGCAATCTTTTTCTGGGTGCTTTATGGATTTACAACTTGTAATATTATTTCTTTCCTTGCCTTCTCTGAAACCTCTGGGCTGGAATCATGCTTTGTTGTTATGTACCTGGACTTTTTTTGGTCAGAAATGTAGCTATCTTGTTCTTAAATTTCAGTTGATAAACTCAGGGTCGACTGTACCTCTATGAAATGCTTTTTAATTGATCATTAAAATAACTTGTTTGTATATGAAAGCTCATCAGTTTTTCAGGAAGCATCCAGGAATTTCCATGTAGCTGGGAGTTTATTAGATACCATGAAGTAAAGTAACATTCTGGTATTTATAGACCTACTCCCAGTAAAATAATAGAATGACTTTTATTAATATTAATGTGCTTGGAACAGGATAAAGGAAGAAGAGGGACAGAAGGGACAAAAGCTACCTTTAATTATTTCCAGATAACTTGTATCAATCTGAAGTGGAGTTTCATCTGTGAATAAAGGCTATATTTTTTCTCTTGTGCCCTAATTTCTTTAATAGCATGGTATTTTTAAGTAGTCTTTTCAGTTATCAAGTGATAATTTAACTGGAATAGGTAGTAAACCTGGACTGTAGGACATATTCTTAATAGCTATGATTTATTTTTACAACTAAATATTACAAAGTGAGCAAGTGTAACCATGAAACCATGACTTACTCAGAATAAAAGAGATTAATGAGTAATATTAGAGTCATATACATGCAATATTAATATATATATATCTATAATTAATTTACATACTATATGCTTAATGTATGTATACCACAATGATAACTTTTATATTATGAAATTTCAAAACTATGAAATACAACTCAAAAGTAAAATACTAAATTAAAAACAGAGCCAAACCTCCTTAACTTAAAAGGTTTTTTGATAGAAAGATAAAAGAAAATTAAAGTATTTTTTGCCTTCTTTTCCCAGTGGTCTTATAAGCAGTGATTTTTTTAATAGTGATTAATTATTCTAATCTTTTTTCAAAAAAAGGTGATTCATTAAGCAGAAGATTAGTAGAAGATACAAAATTTTTGTTAGCTTGTTTTCTTCTTGAAAGCTGGCATAGTTATTATCCCTCCTTCCAAGTTCCTATACTTGTCTGTAAACTTAAAAGACATTATTGTTTTGGGAGTATTCTTACTGTCTTTTTCAGGTGCTGAAATTTTGTTTCATTCTTACTGTCTGTCTTCACCCTCTATGAATTTCTTTACACATGAGAAGGGATCATTTTCCATGAAACTTGCCAACACACCTCTGAGCACCAGTTCCTGGACAATACAGGATCCCAAGATACAGAGATTAGCTTTATTTCCTCAGTGCATGTATAAAGAGCAGAAAAAGTGAGTCATAAAGGAAGTTTATTATTCAGGGAGAGTCAGTCTCTGATTTGATCTGTGTATTGAGGTTGTGGAACCATGTTAATGGGTATTAAAGACTTTTTTAGCTGTATGGTTTTTGGAGGTCTAGTAGAAATTTTCACTGGGATGCAAGTGCTGGACCAATAAGTCATTTAAGTTACTTGTTCTTGGCTTATTCTCTTTCTTTCTTATCCCTAACCACTTGTCCCCCTCTGAGCAATTTGAACAAGTTTTTACCTTTTTTTTTTTTTTTCTTTAATAGTGTGACTCACTGGTTGATCAGAGGCCTTTTGGAGCTTGCTTCTGGTCCACATCTTTTGCTGGGATACTTGGGGAATACATGCCAAGTATTTTATTCTAATTATACATCTTAAAAGTCATTGCTGGCATTTATTACAGAGTTATAGTTACTCCTTGTTTTCTAGAAAAAATTCAGTTTCTTTCTCTGAATACTCTCCTGGTTTGCATTTTCTTCTTTGACACTGTGCCTTTTCTACCTCTTAAGTTATTACCCCATGAAGGACAATGTGTGTGCCTGAATATAGGTATGTATTTCAATTATTTCAAAAATATAACAAGATTCCTTCATTCTGATTATTATACTTCTTAGTGGCTTGGATGACTTGGAAAACAATCTCTTTAGAGACCTTTCTGTGTCCCCTATTTTCTGCTGCCCCTCTGAAAGGCATTAAACACACAGACTGGTTTAGTAATTCTACAAAAATAATTTAGATACAATGTAGTCTCCTTGGAAAGAATCTATGGGGTTTTTAATTTAATATTGTCTCATCTTTCCAACTGTTTAATTTTTATTTCCCCCCCTCTTTTTGCTGTAATTGTTTTAGGATTTTGACCTATTGCAACAATCTTAGAAGAAATGCAAACCAGTCAGCTGTGAATGTTTACCCTGATTTGATCTACAACACTTGCTCTGCTTAATCTTCTGTTGCTCTGCTTAATCAATTGTGACACAGCAAAACATAGAAGTAGTATATCATTAATACTGAAGCCTATGGACCATAGGCTTCAATATTATTAATGATATACTACTTGTATGTTTTGCTGTGTCACAACTGGCAGTAGGAAATTATTGTCTCACCTATTATTAATGCGGCTTTCGGAGGAAAATATTTTCTGTTATACATTAACATTTCAAGTTTCATTTCACTAAATATGATCAGTTTGCAGGAATGGACCTCAAACATATTTATTTCGCCATAGGGCATGCTATGTGCTGAGGCAAAGTAGAGACCAATTGGATATTTTTTTCTATAGAAAAGCTATCATTGTTCAAAAGGATGCCAAACAATTTGATAAATATACAACAAATCATATCTAGTGGCTCTCTCCACTTTAATGAATGTGGGTTTTTTCATGGTTATTATATTTTTGAAGTATTTTAGTAATCCTTCATAATCAAAGATATTTTTTTATATAGTACAAGTCAGTTTTTGTTAGATCAAAACGCCAATGAACTGTTGTGTGGGTTTATTTTTTATGTTTTGCATTGGCATATTCAGTGTCATTCTTAACTGTTTTTCTTGTCTCTTGTCTTTTGTCATTTTAACTAGGGCCTTTAATCTTATTTAAATATCTAGTTTGTTCTGCCTCCATTTCTGATCCTTAATAAAATTAATAGATATGTTCCAATGTTGCTCTTCAGTAAGGTAAAACATTGACATTTTTGAACACTATAGGCCATTTTTTTTTTTCTCCATGGAAGAGATGGTGATTGATGACATTACCAGGTATGCTTAGAACAATTTCTCTATTATGGGACAAAAATATTTCATCTCTGCCTAACTGTTTCATTTTCTAATTAGGATGCTAACATCACCGTGTCCCTTGTGTGTTTTTTCTCTTTGAACTATTCAATCTAGGTCATACTTTCTGCACCTTTCTGCATGGCACAGTAAAAATTAGACAAGGTTACAATTAGATAAAGGCTAAAATACCTAGAAATAATTTTAATAGTTTTTGGCTTAAACCTATGAATAGCCTACAAGGATTTACATTTGTATTCAGGCTCAGTTCTACAGCACATTAACTCATTTGCAACCCTTAGTACTTTATGGCAATATTTCTGTCCTGAACTTGCTAACACTACATTGGATAATGTTTATATATATGAATGACTATGAGCTTTTGGAGTGGGTTTTTTCCACTTATTCACAATCACAGGCAGCGACAAGAATGGAAAAGAAGAAAGATTTGTGTGCAGATTATTTAAAAGGTCACAGCTTTGAAACAAAACTTAAGTAATCTTTCATTTGAGTTTCCCTTTGTCTTCCTATCATTAAAATATTATTTATTTCAGATTTTAGAGCCTTCATAAACCAGTTTTGACACTGCCTAAACTATACCCAGATAAAACTAAGAAGTGAATTTTGCTACCGGAAAATATGCCTTTGTAAATATCCCACAGACAAAAAGATGAGTTAAACAAAGAAATCTAATCATTGCATTGAACAGTTACTATATTTAGGGCAGATTTCTACAGCAGTACTTATGTGCTTAATTCCCTATTATTTCAGTGAAGAGGTGGGGGGAGGTCAGCACTGTGCACCAAGTCTTTTATGACAGCTGTCTCCATAGGGAGAACTGTGCACTTTCCTATTTTAAACATACAGGGCCAGCACCCATCAGGAAAGGTAGAATGAAGATATTGCTTTCTTTGAAGAAGAGTCAGAGGGAGGACATTATAAAATGACATTCAAAGAACATTCAAAATTCATTAAGAAAAATAAAAGAATAATTGCACCAAGAGCTTTTTGAAAAAAAAGGTGATAGGTTTAAACTGCAGTGAGAAAGCTTGAAGTTAGGTGAAAGGAATATGACACTTTCATTACAGTAAAAATTGAAAGGTATTGGTCAAATAAGGCTTTTAAGATTAAGCAACACTGCTTCTGACTGTCAGTGTGATATTTGGTACAGTTGGTGCTGCCTTAAAACAGGCTTCTGGTCTAGACTACTCTCGAAGTTTCTTGTAGCTATGGTAGTTTAGCATCTATTGAAATACAAAAACAAAAACACCACCACAAAGAATTTAGAAAACCTGGATGATAGTAAAAGCTGACTTTTGTAACATCACAGAGAGTTTTAAGCTGGAAGGAACATCTGTAGATAGTGTAGTGTAATCTTCCTTTGAAAGCAGGACCTTGGATTAGGTTATTCTGGGCTCTGTCAAACCAGCTCTCTTATGTTTCCAACAGGGAAGATTGCATCACAACTCTGGGCTACTCATCTCAGTATTTAACTGTTCTCATGGTAAAGATATTTTTTCCTTATATGCAAATACAATTTTCCCTGAATCAACTTGTGCTCATTGCCTCTTTTCCTGTCATCGTCCACCTTTGTGGAAGAGGAATTTTCTCTATAAATACTTCTCATGTTTTGTAAGTGGATTGATAGATAAGATTGCTGATGTTGCCAGCAATATGCATTTTTATTGAAGGGATACCAAAGATTTGATATCTGAGTTTCCCCTGATAACTCTTTCTTTGTTGCCTTAATCTCAAAACAAAACCCAGAAACCCAGAAAACCATGCCCACCTTGGGCATCTGTTTTCAAGTTTCTCAGTATGGTCAGTCTTAAATCAAGGCTTCCTTCTCAACAGAATGCCTGACAATATATATCCTTTTAAGCACTTCCTAGGATGCTGCTATTACTGATGAGAGAGAGGTATGATAGCCTGCAGTCAGGACTTCCAGCCAGCTTTTACAGGAGTGTGGCAGAGAAAAAGCTTCAAAGAGATTCAACTACTTTTAATAATTAAGGAGCAGTTTTCAAATGTAGTGTTTTTATATTAGAAGAATAGTGCTGTACTTTGATACTCAGATTTGTTATTCTCTATATTTGCTTTTACAAATACAAGAAAACAAGAAAGCAGAGAAAAAATTCCTTAACCCTGATTACTCTTCACAGATCAAATGCAGTATAGTAGAGTTACCCTGAGGCGCCTCTAAGATTTTTTTACAGCATGATTGTAGTTTTAAACTGATTTTACAATAATGTAGTCATAATTTCAATTGAATTACTTGAATCTTATGCCATTATCAGAGATATTTATGTAAAAAATTGTTGGGATGAATATTCACTTGTGTCACTGTTCTTAGGAGAATTAAAAAAAACATAATAGGCAGTATTTATCACATCACCTAAAATATCCGAAGCTAGTTGGTTGTTTCCGAGATTTTTTGCTCTAATATATCAATTATGTAGTTAAGAACTGAATATCTCTCATCTTAAATGTTATTGTATGTTCTTGGTATACAACCTGATTCCACAAAATGAATATGTTCAAAAATAGTTCCTAGTCTTCAGTACTGAGGACACAGTAAATGCAAGTGGCTGGAAATATGTTTCCATAAATGGCTGTAATTGTTGTCAGCTTCTTGAAGGTACCCTAAACCATAATTAGGCATTAGGAATGAACTAAAATCCATTCCACAGCTGGATAGCCAAACTTACCTCCACCTGGCTTTAACTCAGGCTGAACTACCACAACCCTTGACATTTCAAATGCATTGAATATTTTATCATTCCATTCCTATGGATCTGTTTTGTTGAGACATAATCCAAAATAACAGATCCAGAAATAGAAGAGTTTTATTTTAAAGTTGACTTGCTGTGTCACACCTCATTTGTCATGCCATTCTGCATCTCGTAAACAACCAAATACAATGATATGCTCCATAAAATATGAGTTATGTCTCCAAGATTTTATCCAGGTTGTTTCCATTTCTGGAAATACACATACATGTCTTTTATATGCAGATGATGGAGCTTTGCACATCATTTCTTAAAAAGGTAACTAGTGAATGGCAATTAATATTAATGACATTCATTCTGTCTTTTCCAGAAATATAAAGTAATTTGCCAGTCTAAAACTGGGAATTTATTGCTTTGTTTTTGGTTTGATCGTTTGGATTTTTTTAGTGACTGAACCACAGATCTTTTTAAACCTACCATGATTTTTAGAAGATGGATACTTAGTATTTCTAAAAGGCCAGATACCTCTGTCACAAACACTTTACTCATATTTGCCACTTATTCATTATAATCTTGGCCACTTATATAGGATACAAAACTTTTGGCAAGAGAACAATCTTTCACCACACTGGTCACTTGAGAAATAATGTATCTTTGCAAACAAACAGATGATCTACAACACAAATGCTTCTGTTCATGCAGACTGCTTCCAGTTGCATCAGAAATTAGCATAATATCATGGTTTGAGAAATGCTGTCAGCTGCTTAGTCTTTATGCTGACAGTATGCAGAATTGGAGTCTGTGAAAGAAAGAACTTATTGCTTTGAAAAAGAAAAAAGTGCTTTCTTAGATACCACAGCAGACAAAACAAGTAAACAGTCTGAACCTAGTTCAAAGTTCTTTGACGTCAACAAATTCTTCAATTCAATTTTCTTTCCCTTAGTTTCTGTAACTTCTGAACAAAGTCGCAAGGGAAAAGGGTGATAAATGTATTGGCATTAGTGCTAATCCAATTTAAATAATATAGATTATATTATTGTCTGACATTCAAGCCATAATTGCATAAATCTGCTCCATGTATTTGCTGTCAATTTTATGGATGTTTCACTCACTTAGAAAACAAACACACAATGTTCTGTTTGCTTTAGCATGCAAGAGATTTGAGTGCTTAAGAAGTTTTTTATATTCCTTGTTGCCTGTAAAGATGCCATTTGTGTGCAAACTCAGTGAGACGTATGATAAAGCCAACTTTGATTCTCAGGTGATAAGAACATATCATTCCTAAATCTGTTTCATAAAGTAATTTTTTAAAAAAGGAAAAAAAAAAAAAGAAAGAAAAAAAAAGAAAAGAGATACTAGACTGAAGATTCCCAGAGCAAAGTAATATATGGGTTTAGCAAAGCCATAGGGAAGATAATTCCAATCAGACAGTTATAATGAGATAAGCCAGATGGATAGGTTCAAAACCAGTTTTGGCTTTAGGAAATTAAAAAGAAAAAAGCAGAAAATTAGAAAGGTGTTAAAAGTATATAATTTAAAGCCCTTATCATGACAAAGAGAAAAGCTAGAAATAGACATAAGATTAGGAGGGTTAAGGAAAAGCAGGTCTTCACCTTTATTTTAGAAGATTATTTGACTCAATTTATTTTTTTTATTTAAGCTGCCTTTTTATTTAAAAGGAAGCTACAACTAATCTAGAAAACACAGTTTTCAATCAGTCCAGGTTACTAATAATTCAGTGTCCTTTAGATTCATCTCTTTCCTTTTCTGACCTCTGCATATGACAATTCTGCCCTGTGATGAAAAATGCATGTTTTTTAAGGGACAAGTGGAAAGAGAGGGAGAGAGAGAGATATACTGTCTTCTTTTCCTCTGACTCAAACAGAAATGCAGGTAAATGATAAATACAATTTTTGTGATGTCTGAGAATTTTTCTGTTGCTAAGGGCTGTTTGCTATGGATGAGATATTGTGATCCTCATTATGTATCTTGAGATGTGCAACAGGTTGAAGATCCCATTTAGCATCTCTGAGTATACTTTATTCGAGGCAAATCATAAAGTTGTAAAAGCAGAATCCTTGAAACTGTGACTTGCTAGACTTTAGACCACTTCCCTTATTTCAAAACCAAAAACATGGAAGACAAAACATAAAGGTATGTAACTTGAAAGCTCAGAAGAAATCTCCTTGCTCCCAAAACTCATGTTTGCTCCCTAGCATTTTTGACTATGGAGGTGCAGTACAACAGTCTGGCTCAAGTTAAAGCTTCAGAAATTTTCGAACAAACAAACAAATCTAAAGAGGAGTAGATAGACCTGAGATATCAAATTTCTGCAACTTCACCTAACTCCATCCTCCCTCCCTTGGGTATCAGGGCCATCTGAAGGCAGCAAGGTGCCTGTATTTTAATCCTCCTCAACCAGGTACAGGAATTTAGGGACTTGAACTAGGTGGGTTGTGTGCAGGAGGCAGTTTTTCAATGTCTGAATGCCATGGAAAATTTAAGCATTTTCAGCCTGCTTTTCCTGAAGTATAGGAAATATAGTATCCACTGAATATTGTGGACATCCTAAAACAAGCATGGATTTTGCAGTAAATATTTCTTTCTCCAACATCTAAGGGAACATGAATGTTTAATCCTTCAGTTCTGCAATATAGGTTTTAAGAGTTTTTTTCTTTTCCAATATGTAGTGTGACTGGCACTTTGGTTTCTCCTTTGCTATTTACAAGGAAGGGGTTTCTGCTATCTTTATTTGCTGGCTTTTGGAAGTATATGTACCTTGAGAGACCCTCTATGTCCTTCCTGGGTTGTTGGGGCTTTTGTGTCTTTTTGCAGGGTGTTGCCTAGGCAAATCTCCAACTTCACAGAAATTGTCTTGGCAAATCTTGTAACAGAGCACAGACTTCTTAAATACACTATTTAAGTGATTTGGCAGCATTTTTATTTATTTCTGGTCAAAAAGTTATACTGTAGAATGCTCTTCACAGCTTGACAATGGATAATTTCTTTCAGAATTTCATTTATAAATTCAGAAATTTCAGCACAAATTTATCTTCTATTCTTGTAGTTCAGAAACCTTGAGATTAACAGTGCAAATTAAAAGTGAAAATGAACTTCTACCCCATTTTTCCCACTCTAAGTTCACACAAAGAAGAAATTTGTATAAAAGAGATGTATGAATATGGATTTATAAAGTGAACTTTATTAAACTTTGCTCCAAATTACTTATTTAAAAAAATATATGATATAATGAAAAAAAATGAAATTATATAATAATTTAGCTGTAACTAAAGATTTATTCTAAACACAGGATTATCCTCTTATTTTAATGGTTACATTAAGTTTCTGGGGGGAAAAAAGGAAGTTTGATAAGACATAATCTCATAATTATCAGTATGACTGATGTGTATGTAAAATTAGCTGGACAAAATTCAGGACCAAAGCATGGATATGATTGCAAGTTAAATCTACTTTGGTGAAGGAAGACCACCAGTAGTTGCTCATATGAGTTGCTGTCTTCATGTCTTGGGTTAATCTGTATGGGAACAGAAGTGAGCCTTGAAAATTCTAAACTACAGTGATTACAACTTCATCTCTAGCAGCAGTGGTAATAGACCTGTGTCCTTTGGACAGGCAAGCAGTGTTAAATTGCTGATCAGGAGAAGCAAGTGTCAGTGACCCTTCCCAGCACAAATGTATACACATTGTTTGTTTCTATCCTGACTGGCATCTGCTACACCAAGCTTAGGTCTGCAAGTTGCAAACAGAAAAGCTTTTGTCAAATTGATCTTTGCTGAAAAATTGATGGAAGAAGCTAAGATAGCTCAGCTAGTCAGAATATTTTTATAATAAAGGCTCCTCTTACTGCTTTTAAGAATGTCCCTCATCCCTAATCTGCCACAGAGCTAGCCCATCTCATAAAAAATTCTCAGATGTCTACAAAAACCTGTGAAGTAACTTATACTATAGAAGAAGTGGCCAAAGCTTGTCTTGCTGGCCATTGTTTTTCTACAGTTTTGATATATGTTGCTGTCATTTCATATCCTGATGTAGCCTCTTGCCTCATGTTTAAACTGCAAATTGTCTAGGACTTGGATCTTCCTTTTCATGTAGGTACATAACAGTGTCTGATACAAAGGGGTCTGTGAAACTTGTCTGCAGTAGTGAAGATGTCTCTCAAATGCAGGTATATGGAAAAGAACGATTGAAATAGAGCATTTATGTATAGCATAACCTTCTCAAGTATTTTCAGGAGAACTAAATATAAGCTATTTATGTCATTAAACAGAGATTAGAGTTGTTACATATTTATGTCTAACTAGGAAAATCACTCTAATTGATTCAATCTTAGCTCAGAGCTTGAACAAAATATATGTGAAAATCACAGAACTTCTCTTATTTTTATGAAAGCATAAGAAAAATGATACATTGAGACTAGCTACTGCTTTAGTCTCAGAAATTAAAAAATATAAGGATACTGGGGTGAGGATTGGAGTGAATAATGGTCTCTGTAGACTTAGAGATCCATGCCGTATTTGGTGGAAAAGAAAAAAAAGGTACAATTTCTGTGTAAAAAGACAGTTGATGTTAAATCAATTGTCAATTTTTTATTTACATATAGGAATGGGAGATTCAGGTTATTAAAAAGCCTGTATAAACTCTTGTTTACATGTATAGTGCAACTGAGTTTGATAGACTTGAATTATGACTTGCAATATTAAAAATATGATAATATTTTTGAGACTGTTAGGGGTCCAATTCCTGTAGCCATTTTGCACAAATAGAGCTTGACCCTTCCATATGTAGTAGACATTTCCACTAATAATGAGAAAAAAATAATAATGCTTTGCCATTCCAAAAAGCAAAATTACCTATTTAATTGTATACAAAGCCATCTGTGAAAGTTTTGGCATTAAATAGTACAGTCCCATTGCTAACAATGTTGTAAATTTGCTAAAATCTGTCAATATTGTGGAATTACAGAATTCACAGGGTTGGAAAGGACCTCTGGAGACCATACAGTTCAACCCCCCTGCCAAGACAGGGTCACCTAGGGCAGACTATATAGGAGCACATCCAGGTGGGTTGTGAATATCTCCAGAGAAGGAGACTCCATGACCTCCTTGGGCAGCCTGTTCCAGTGCTCTGCCACCCTCAATGTAAGGAAGTTTTTCCTCACATTGATGCGGAACTTCTTGTATTTTAGTTTACAGCCATTGTTCCTCATCCTGCCTCTGGGCACCGCTGAAAAGAGTCTGGCATCATCCTCTTGACAAATGTCTTTGAGATATTTATACCTTTTGAGGAGATCACCTCTTAATCTTAACCTTTTCTTCTCCAGACTAAATAGGCTCACCTCCTGCAGTGTCTCCTCATACAATAGATGCTCCAGAATACATATGTGTTGTTAATATACAAGCTAAAGACCTGAGCTGTTTCACAGAATGGTTGAGGCTGGAGCAGTCCTTTGGAGATTATGTAGTTCAACCCCTCTGATGACACAGGCTCAGCAGGTTGTACAGGATCATGTCCAGGCTGGTTTTTGAATACCTCCAGAGAAGGGTACACAAAATTCTCCCTGGACAGCTGTTGTAGTTTGACAAGGAAGTGAGTTTTTCCGGAAGTTGTAGCCAAACTAATCAGTGGTCTGATGTAAATATTGGCACCTGGTGTGGCCACTGAAGACATGGCTACACCTCTGAGAACACAGGGTTAAAAGCAGAGCACTCCCAGGGGAACACTCTCCTGATTCCAGTCGGATGAAAAGGTCTAAACCTGCCCTGCCCAGCCTGAGCTGGGTTGGGGAAGCCATGCGGCTTGGGCTGAGGTGGGCCGGAAGCTCCAGACGGAGGAGAAGGTGAGGGGAGTGGAGCTGGGCCAGGCTTCTGCAGGATGGAGGGGTGGAGAGGCACTGAGGTGTGTCAGGCAGCCCCCAGAGAGCGGGGTGGGGGGAAGACAGAGAGAGAGACCTGGGCCACCTTAGAATTTGATGTCATGTGCTGGCAGCATGCCTGCAGAGGAGAAAGGGTGGGAGGAGGCACCCTAGCCCTGGGCAGGCTGCTGTGAGACCTCAGCTGTCCTGTGGGTAGCAGAGCCTGACATTTTAACCCCTTTCTTGGACAATGGAAGCCTTGCAGAACACTAATCCTCCCCTTGATTTGAACAAGAAGAGAGACAGATGTGAAATAGAAGGAAATGGTCAAGTGTGGTGAAGGTTTGAGCAAGTAAAAGATGTCAGAAGAAGATGGGAAGAATCCTAGGTGGGAGGAGATGATAGAGTGGCCTTTGGCTGGACTTTTTCTTGCATAGCCATGGGCTGAACCGATTTCTTCTGCAACACAGAGTCTGCATTTAGGGGGAGGCAATGGCTGGAGCCAAGACATTACAGTGATGTTATGTGAAGGCGTGGAGGGAACAGAGACAGATGAGGAGGGTGTGGTGGAGCCCTCTGCCTTCAGATAAGTAGAAGATCTCTGTTCTCGAGACCCGTGGCCCCAGGGGAGTGAGAATGGGGGGACAGTTGTCCCAAAAGTGAGAAACTGTTGCTTTCTTGGTATTTGGCAAAGCATCCTTAAAAGTGAACCCTATAAGCAGTTTTGGTCCATGGACAGTGGTGAGAGCACTGGAGATGGAAGGAGGAAGTCACCATGGCAGATTTTCTCCAGGTGGTTCCATGTGTGACATGGAAACACGGGAGGTTTCAGCTGTATTTCCTGGGGAAGCCTATGGTGCAAGAGGGAGACTCCTCTCTCCCTTGATGAACTGGGAGCTGGTTGTCTGAGGGGTGGTAATGGGCTGAGAATTGATTATCTGAGGGGTGGTAACTGAACTGAGAATCTAAGGTTTTGTTTCATTGTGCTGTGGTGGAAATTGGGTGGGGGGAGGAGGAGTGTTTTGGAAGGTTTTAGTTTTGAATTTTGTACGTTCTTTTTTATTATATTGTAGGCTAATAAAGTTTTTTTTCCTAAGCTGGAGCCTGCTTTGCTCTGTTTCTGGTCACATCTCACAGCAGCCATTGGAGAAAATGTATTTTCATGGGTGCACTGGCATTGCGCCAGCAACAACCCATGACAACCAGCCTGTTCCAGTACTCTGTCACCCACAAAGTAAAGAAGTTTCTGTCATATTTAGATGGAACTTGCTGTCTTTCATTTTGTCCCTGTTGTCCCTTTTCCTGTTGTTGGGCATCACTGAGCAGACCCTGGCCCCATCCTCTTGCCCCCTGCCCTTAAGATATTTGTATACATTGGTAAAATCCCCTCTCATTCTTCTCTACTCCAGGCTAAACTGCTCCCTCATAGAGAGATGCTCCACATCTCTAATCATCTTCAGACACCGTCACTGGACCCTCTCCAGGAGCCCCATGTCTCTCCAGGAGCCCAGAAATGGACATAGCAGTCCAGATTTGACCTCAGCAGGGTTGAGTCAAAGGGCAGGATCACCTCCCTTGACCTGGCAATGCTCTTCCTAATGCACCCCAGGATACCATTGAGCCTCTTGGCCACAAGGACACACTGCTGGTGCAAGGACAGCTTCTTGTCCATTAAAATCCCCAGGTCCTTCTTCACAGAGCTGCTTTCCAGCAGGCCAAAGTTACCTCTCTTGAAGTCCAGGGTTAAATCTACGTCTGAGTCTTGTAAAGGAAAGAATTGCTTAAGAGCTGAGTATACAAGTATGAAATGAACAAGACATCAATTTATAAGTGGAATCAGGAAAAAAGGGAATAATTTTTGAAGAGTGCTTTATTATATCACCTGACATCTACCACTTCTGGTAAAGGATAAAAGGAACACTGGGAAGAAAACATGAATATGAGAGTCTGGTGTTAAAGGGTGTATGTAGAGTAGTGGCAGTGGATGTAGAAAGAAAAAAAAAACCAAAAAAACCAAACTTTATTTTAGAAAAATACTGCCAGCATTTTTACACATCTGTTTCTAACTCCTTGTGCAAAAATCTGCCGCTAGTGTGAGAAACACTTTTTGCAAATTCATACTGAGGCTTCGCTATCAGTCTGAAATGTCTGAAAAGGAATGGCAAAATGCATTAGGAGAGAAAAGGTAATTTCAGCAAAATTTTAGGAAGGTGGAATTAGAATCCTTTGGAGAGGATAACAATGCTTAAATGATACAGTCTTTATGATGTAAATTACCTGATGTGAACATATATTTTGTCACTTGGGAATATTTTTAGGGTATAGAAATGTTATTTCTGCACAGGTTATCTAAGGGGAACAAACTTCCTGCTCTAGTTTAGATTTTTTGTTTGCAGCTGCTAAGCTGACTGGGGATACAGAAAAGAATGTAAGGCAGAAATTTTTGAGATAAAACTCAGAGTATGCTGTCATTGAAAATACCATTGCTTGTAAGTTCAATATACCTTTCCAAAATGACAAAGTTACACAAATCTAGTTTCTTTCAAAATATTGTTTTTCACCAGTTTGCCTTTATGTACTTCTTTGTCTGTCCATATCCTGGACACATTCTTGCAGCATGAAAATACCCACATTCTTAAAATCCTTTCCAAAATGATTAACTAAAATAGTATCTTTCATTAATATGATAAACTATATTTTAATTTAGAAAATGGTATTTCCCTGCTGAAAGGATCACTAACCGTGTTCAAACACTGTACGTGCTTATTTATCATTTTGTGATGCAGTTATCAACTTCTGTACATAAGCAAATGTTGTTTTGTTATCTATTTTTCTGGAGGATTTCTTGGCTCTGACAATACTCTTTGTATTTTCCTTCCTTTCCTCCAAGTTATGTAGTTTTGGGAAGATGATCAATGCTCTGTAGTAGAGTCACTAAGAAAGTTCACTGCTTGAAGACTTCCTTAGGAAAGTTCAGTGTTTGAAAATGTTCTTTGTTAAAAATCAAGCCCAACAGATGAAATATTCACAAAATAGAAACACTAATAAAATATTCAACTAAGATGTGTCAAAAGGTCAGTGTTAGTAAGTTAATTTTTTACAGGGTTGCTGCACATTTTATTGATGAGAAAATATCTAATAATCCTATTGAATAAAATTATTAACATAAAGTATTTTATTCAACTAAATGTTTGACCTGAAAGTGAAGTCAAAATCAGTGGATTTAAAAAGATAAAAGAAATATTTCCTTTAGATCTTGAAACACTGGAAAAAAGCAATGTTTCCACCAAAGAATTTATTCTTTATAGCACTGTCTGTTTTGATGAAAAGATGCTCATTTTGATCATCCTTTAGTTATGCCTTGTTGTAAGTTTATTCAGTAAATAAGCAATGTAAACAGATGTTGCTAGCAGCCACAGTGGTTTGCACAGTGTTTTGTGAATTCTGCTTCCAGATCCTCTGGGAACTTCTGGGAGCCTCAAGGTGAGTGCTGGCGGTGCTGGTGTGCGCTGGTGCAGCTGCTACAGAGCTCCTAGAGTCTTTTGCTTCTATTAGCAAAGATCCTGTTTCTGATAGTGTCCATCAGACATTGTGGTCAAAGGACACTTTTTCCTTCTGTCTTCAGCTGACTCCTGAAGAGTCAGTGATAATCCTCATTCAGTGGGTGCTAGTGAGACACCTGCACTGCCTGCCAGCCTAGATATCAGCTCCCAAAAATGCCCAACAAATGCATGTGTTTGTGCAGAAGCATGCACAGGGAGGGGGCTACTGGGGAAGCTGCTCATTCCTCATACAAGTGGTGTAGGACCACAGCAGAGCACCATCCTGGGCCTAGAGAAGGTCTGGAGAGGGGATGCAGCTCTCAGGGCCTTTGTGGGCAGAGGGAAAGCACACAAACACAGAGAGAGAGTGATAGAATCATAGAATTGGTTAGGCTGGAAAAGACCTCTGAGATCATTGAGAGCAATGGTTAACCTAACAGTGCCTAGTCAGTCCACCACTAAGACAGGCAGGGAGAAGAGGCAGAAACTGCATTCTGGTAAAAAGATTAGCTCAGAAGCCTAGAGTGCTTCTATGGAACAGATGATGATCTAGTGAACATTTGTAGATCAGAACCTAAGAAGAGATAAGAGAGAACAAGAGTGTGGGGGTAAATTGTTATAGCCTACTGTGTCAGGATAAAAATGTGAAGAGCTAAATAGTTCCAGGAAGTCTTGGGATAACAGACACTAGTGCTCAACGAAGACTCAAGATTCCCTGACATCAGCTAGAGGGGCAATGTAATGAGAAGTGAAAAGTTAAGATTTCTGAAGGGTTACAAGGATAACTTCATGATACAGACACTGGTTGGCACAACCAAGGGTGACACAGATGGATCTACTCTTCACTGGGAAAGAGGTGCTGGGATGTGGCAATTGATGGCAGCCGGGGCTGTAGCCACCATGGAACAGTGGATCTGAGATGTTGTGTGACAAGTTTGTGCAATCTCTAGTAGTTAACACACTCGAGATTGGACTTGTTAAAGCCCTGAGATATTAGCCTGATCTGAGGTCCATTTAAACTTGAATTATCCTTTGAACTCTTCAGTTACTATCCATCATCACCTGAATGGCCTTTTTGAAGAGGAAAGATGGAAGTTGGAGGTTGTACACAGACAAGGATTCCAGAAGTCTCTGCTTGAGAAATATTTCCTTTTCTGGGCCATGAGATTTAGTTTAGCCACTTGCAAAATTAAGATATTTTAGTGCTTATTTCCTTGTTTTCTTCTACTAACTTTGTTTTCCATTGAAGACAATAGAGGATTTGAGAACGGAGAACTTTTTATGAGATTAAAACTACGACTTCTCATCTGCTACCTGCAGAGGCCAGTTATCTGAAACTATTATTTGACACTACACTAAATCTATCTATAAACCTCAAAGTTCTGAGTTTAAAAAATTTGAGGCCACATGGTCTGTATGCTGATTCCATATGACAAGGTCTATGGAATTTTTAAAAATATTCATGGATGGCTTTCTGACAAACAGGCTATTTCTGGCACTGTCAGTTTCCTTGCAGCACCATGACAGCATCACAAGCTCTTTATTTCATCTTCAGGTTATCCAACACAAATGGCACAAATGCTGATAAACCAGCAGAAATAACTTTGTACAGAAAATTTAGCAGCAGTAATAATGGCACCATGACCTGATTATACAACATAAAAAGAAGGATAGCAGATTTTTTTTTTTCCTTTTTGGTGGATACAGGGTTCTATAGAAATTTTGAAAGAGAAGATACTATATAGATTTTTGACATAACAGTAATGTATGACAGAATCATGTAAAGAATAATCAGAGTTAACCTTATTAAGTAATAATTTACTCTATTTATATTTACACATGAACATGAAGAATGAAACAGTGTCTGAAAGTAAGAAGTGATTTGTACCTTTTTGTACCAGGAACTTAACATAGAATTTCCTGTCTGTTTCATTATGTTCATCTAGGAATTAAATTTGTCAGCCTTAAATCAAATTGATATGATTTATTGTTTCTCTTTTAGAAGTCTTTTAGGAAAATCTTCCTTTAGTTTTAGATGTCAAACTGCTAGTAATACAATGAAAACATCTACAGCTTAAGGCCTTTTGCTTTAATTTGCTCAATTGGGAATTTCTAAATTTATCTTCATGTAAGGTATTGAGTTGAAAATTTCTTTTTGTCCTCTCTTAGGTCTTGTCCATCATCAGTTTGTATGGAGAATTTTATTTCCAAATCATCTTTTGCTTGCAGCCATTAGTAACCCAGCAGAGAACAATGCTGAGACTGTTTTTATTTTCCCAAGTTCAACAAATACTTTGTATTAGTGTTGAATCTCAACTGATATGTGTATACCAACAGATTGGTGCCTCTG
The DNA here is from genome assembly GCA_013397555.1 of Urocynchramus pylzowi. Taxonomy (NCBI): domain Eukaryota; kingdom Metazoa; phylum Chordata; class Aves; order Passeriformes; family Fringillidae; genus Urocynchramus; species Urocynchramus pylzowi. Next base: position 244,984 of record VZRH01006054.1, read on the forward strand.
TCTTTCACACAATCCAGGCAGATGGGAATTTGTTGTGCTTTGACATTCCTTAGGTTGCTATTAAAGCTGAGAAAGGAAGCTTGGAAGTTTGAAAATCCATTGCTTTTTGAAATGGAATGGAAAACTTGTGATATCTAAAATATTGAAGCTGTATACCACAGAAGTGTAGGGAAGAATACAATGACTTTTTTCTTACAATTGATTCCATTATTCTAGGGTTTGAATTTGTGTGAGCTTGAGGCTGCCTTCACCAAGCTCAATGTTTCTAGTTGGTTCCAAATGTTAGTACCAAAGTTACTGTGTGCCTTTCAGTAGTTGTCTCTCATAATGATCTCTTTCCACTTAAATGCTACAACTGTAACCCTGCATCATCGATTCTATGGTAGGGGAAAAATAGGGTTAGTCATAAGACAGCAAGGAAGAGATGCAGCAACTAGCAACCAGCTGCCCTATGGTTCCTAAGTGCAGCTTCCTATCTCTGCCAGTTTCAGATGGAAGCTTTTGTGAAGGAAAAAAAAGGAGACAGAACATCTGCACAAAATGCAATGACACTTTGTACATTCAATACCCTGCAGAGATGGAGAGACTTTTTTCAGCTAACATAGGACCACTCAAAAAATTCAGTTGTTAAGCAGTAACAGGAATAATCCCCCAAAAATATATGAAAGGGAAAGGTGCAAAAAAATTTATGTTTTAAAGTTCCAAGCTGAAAGAATTTGATGTCACCTTGAAGTAACATATTGTAGCATGTCAGGATCTTTAAGGGTAAAATGGATTTTAAAAAATAATAAGGAAGAGATTAAACCATGTCATTTTAGTGAGAAACAGAATGGCAGCAATACCTTGACTAAGCAACTTCTGTTTTACTTGAAGACAGCAAAGAAAAGTTCATGCTTGCTAACCAAGTCAGGGCTACTTTTATGCCTGTTTTTCATCATTAGACAGGCTACCAAAAAACAAAGGCTAGGGATTGGATTGAAGTGTATGAGGAACAAAATCCTTTCATTTTCTTGGTTTTTAAGGTAGTGTAAAATGTATTTTGGATTTGGGTAACTGTTTAATCTGCTGGTTTGCTCTATTATACCACACTTAGACTCTGATTCCTACATCCAGTGTTATACTGAGTTTCTTCTCTAGTGTAAACCATATTCTGTTTTTCCCCAGTGTTGTACCAGAGTTACTCTACCATCAACTGGCATGAGTTGTGGGCAAGCCCTGATATAAAACTAGCTCAGACCAGAAGAAACCTTGGAGATGAATTGAAAAAAAAGCAGGACTGTAAAAGATCACTTTAATTTTATTTCTATTATTTATTTATTTTTATTTTTTTAAAATTTATGTTTATGTTTATGTTTATGTTTATGTTTATTGTTTTTATTTTTATTTTTATTTTTATTTTTATTTTTATTTTTATTTTTATTTTTATTTGTAATAGCAAACTTTGCTATGTATACATGTGTATGTATACATATACATATATGTATTTCTCAGAATCTTTTATTTTTAACACTACATCCACATTAAATGCTCTGGAATGTAAGGCTTTCTTTGTGGAAAAGGGCCACATTTCAATAGAGCATAGAGGGGTTTTCAATGTGGACAAAACCCATCTATTTTTCACCAAGATTCTTTGCTGAGAAACTAAATTAGGTTGAAGTCTTACTAAAGTATTAAAACATTTAACATATTTTCCTGTGAGGTTGCACATATGTGATAACTTTAAATGTTTCTGAATTCTTATATTTAACAAATTAATGCATCTAACACCTTAAGACAAATTTAATATGAACTTTCAGTGACACAAAATTAAATGGTCACTTATATCAGCTCAAGGAACTGATTTTTTTACTGCATTTTTCAATAATATTAAGGCATCAGATAAAAGCTGAAGAAGCTGTGTGCATTTTTTGCCTATGTCACATATTCTGAAATCCACTCTTATGTAGTAATTATTTACACTGGATTTGTAGAAGTGTTAAAAAAATTGCAAAGAAGTTAAGTAAAAGAGATATTGGCAAAGCATTCTTGTGTATGTGTAATATTTGGTATAAATTGTTCATGTAAAGGATAATTTTTGTTTTTAGAGTAACTTCAAATGTATATTATAATTATCTTGTATGTTTGATTAAAGCCAGCAATTGAATGGTATGCTATAGAAAAATAATGTAATTGTAGAACAATTCATTAAATTTCACCAATTTTACTGACTATGCCTATGCTATTTTTTTTGACAATAGAAGTACAACACAATATATTATCTGCTGCAGATAAAAATACAGAGGCTAAGGTAAGTCTCCTGACAATAGTGCCATACAGAAAAAATAGATCCTCTCTAAGAAATGTTAGAGAATATAGTGAGTTGGTGAGTTGTAAATCAGATGTTAGTAGATATACTCAGTGATCATTGCAAAACAACAACAACAACAACAACAAAAGGTAAAGGACAGCAGCATTTATCTTTATTTAGCAAGTAAACAAAAGGAACAAACAAGCTATTTAACATATGCATAAAATATTGTCCGGAGACATCTGGATTTTGTTTGTATATGTAATTGAATAAAGATTTCAAATATAAGTAAAGATCATCTTTTATTGTTTGTTAGATTGAATGAGATATGACCGAATTATTCACTAAAACAATTTACACAACACTTAATTTTTTTTTCCTTTAAGAACACTATATTTTAATTAAATTCTCTGTCAGTTGAAGTAGCAAGAATATGGTGAACAAATGCCATCATCAGAGTAATTTATTTCAGACACTTAATTTTGAGGGGTTCCATTATGTTTCTCTTTTGAAAAGTATTGTCTATACCTGGCTTACTGGATATGAAGTCTCTATTAAAAAAAAAAAATTATGTAATAATGACTGAGGGAAAGATTTCGAACATTACTTTTGTTTGGTCATGAGACAATGTGGAATACATTGTGTTTTGAGCAGCATTTAACTTAAAACATCAATGTTTCTTCTTTAAATGATAAATCTCAAGTGAGATGTGATTATCAACAAGATGGTATTCCAAATGCCCCCAAAATTAGACAATTAAAGAAAATACATTTGACATTGAATCTGAGATAGGTGAAAAAAGAACTTCTGGTCAGTTTCTGTGCTTTATTGGGAGGGTTTGTTAGATGCAGCAGCACTGATTATTGCAAAAGCAGGTCAAGTATGTCAAGGTCAATAATTTGCCATAGGGTTGCCTTTAACATAATCTTACCTGTATGCTCTTGATAAAAAAAAAATAGTATTTTATTCATTGGTGTGCATAACTCCTCGATTAGAAAATACTATTTTTCCCTCCTGTAAAACAGAAAGAAAAAATAATAGTTTGTAAATTCAATCTACTTTATCTCAGTTCTTTCAAAAACTGGCATCATTTCACAGAAAAGTTTCACTTAAACTTTTGAAGGCTTCTTGAAAGTCCAACAAGCCAATTGCATCAAAGTGTCATACAATTTGCACTTGATTTGTATGCTGAAACTGCCTGCACGAGGGTCCCAAATTCAGAAAACTGTCTGATGCACTGCCATCAGCAGGTAGGTGCAGAGGTGTAGTGCTGCAGTGCCATTGGAAGCTGTACAAAAGGACAGAGAGGTTGATGCTTAGTTAAGATTTTTGAGTGAGCTTCTATTTAGTTGCAATTTTTTTTGTTACCCAGAAGTTTAGCGAATATGAAACCAACGGGTCCGGCCATGTACTGGAATTACCGAGTTCTGTTCACGTTTCTGGCAGAAACCTGCTCTGCTAAAATGACTACTGAGTCTTGCTGTGTCCTTTGTCTTTGCTCATCTTTTTACACTATAGACTTTGGTTGTTTGTACATTTCCTAAGGCAATAGAATCTTGATCTTCAAAGGGCTCTTATAAACAAAAGAGCATACAGAGACTGAGCATTAAAATATTAATCTTGTGGAGAAGTCCTAAGAATTCACTCATCCAAATGTACAGTTGTCTACTTCACACTGAAGTGAGAGGAAAAATATATTTAACCTGGAGTATTACTTGCATGGCTAAGTGTAAATTTAGACGGCTGACACAAAATCCTTCCTCCTGATCATGGTAGCTAACATTACACATGATTCGGTAAGTTAAACACCTTTTGCCTTGTAGCATTCAGGAAAAGGGAATATCATAGTTAATTTTAAGAATATACTCACACTGTAAATTTCTGTGCTATTTTTAGCCAGCAAAGAGCAAAATGAGCAAAGAAAGAAAAACAAACAACCCCTCCCCAACACTGTTCTATGTTGCTTGTTAACAGTTTTACACAGAAAACTTTTCCCTTCTTGCAAAATGCTTTACGAAATCTATTAAATTTTAGGAAATAAAAAAGTCAGTAATCACATTTACATCTGATGCTAAGGCATGCATTTGCTAGTTTAGGGGAAAACCCTAAGTTTATTCAGTTTTGTCTAAAATCTACCCATTAAGTAGAGTAAGGAGAAGAGAGTAAAGAAACAATCACATAATTTTAATCACCAGAATATTCTCTCTTCAGCTTGAATTTACAAAAAGTGCCTTTTCTGGTCTAAAACACCAATTTCAATTTACAAATTTACTTTAACAATAGCACAGTATGGATTGAAATCTTCCTTCAGTGAACGTATCTATTATATCTATGAAACTGCATGAGCATGGTATTAAGAGAGTTTGGGTTAGATTTAACCTAGAAACACAATAAATCTGCTTCCCAGGATGCTCTCATTCTCTCACCCCTGAATGACTGGTCTTTCAATTTTCTACATCAAGGAACCTTTTGGAGCATGGGTACTCCATAAGTTATTATTTAAGTATTTTTAATTATAAGTACATTTTCTTAAAGTCTCATTAGTCACATACATTTGAAATTGTGACTGAAAGTGTGCATGCTTAGTGCTGTCTTAAAAAAATACTAATTTAAGTTACATAGGTTTTTTGTAAAATAAAGTTATGACAATATATAAGATAGTTGTTGGTGCCTAGTTGAAAGGTAAAAGTACATTACTGATTACAAGATAAAGAATAGAAATCCCTTGATAAGAAATAGAGGATTCAAAAGAGAGGGAATTAATAAAATCATAAAATATTTAAATTTGAAATGGCTCATTTTCATAAATGCTATGTCAAGAAACATCACCCATTCCTCCTGCTTCTGAAGTTTGCTGTTTTAGACACCTACCTGGTGCCCTAGATCTTGCTCTTAGGAGATTCAGAAGTGTGAAGGAGACCCTTATGAATGTGTGTTTCACCAAGGTTGCTCTCCTTCTTTTTACTGTGTTTCATAATCAATGAATCAAACTGCAGGTGGAAGACAAAGTAACCATCTTCTGCTATATGTTTTGTTGAGGTTTTTTATTCTGCAAAACAAGCACATTAATGAAAATTTTTACATTTTCACTATTTTCTCATTATATGAAGTGGAACTACTATGCATCTTCTGTTCATATAGTATTGTGTAATCTTGAGCAGGAATAGTAAGGAAACTAATTTGAGTGATGCCAAAAAATTGATAATATTCAGCCCTTGCATTCTAAGTATGTTTTAAACAGAGCAGGATAAACACCAATTTGCAAATATCTGTCCCATTGGATTTAAAACTTAACTTTAATAAAGTAAAGATGAAGGCATTTGCCACAAACAATGCATACTAGATATCTACAATGCACCTAAAACTCAACTTAATGTGGTGTCTTTCCTTTATTTGCAGTTGAAAGCATACAAAATACAGAGAAGAAGGAGGTTTGATGTATAATTTTCTTTCAATAACTGCCAGGGAATTATTCATAATCATAGATGTAGTAGTTATGAAGAGTTGTTTTTTTTCTTATGTTTAGTTGACTTTTGGAGTGCAGCTTAAAGCATTTGTGTTCAGACAGGCTCCCAGCTGAATATTTGATGTCTGTGCTAGCTAATACAGCCAGCAATTCAAAGCAATGGTTTCTGAATTACTTTATTTGGGGAACAAGAGAAGGGGGAATGTGCTTTGTTTAATTGCATGTTTTGAATTCATAAGACATAACACATTCTTTCACAAGGAATGTCAAACAGAAGTAGTTATTTCCTTAATTATGCTCCAAGGCCCTATGTTTGTTCTCTTGGACAGCTTTCTAGAAAACTTATGCCTTCTGGCTCCCGGAGTTCCCAGTATTCAGAGAGAATACAAGCATTACTATATCCTTTGCTACCTCAGAGACTGTTGGTTTTGTCTTCTGTAAAGCTGCATGAGACTGGCATTCATAGTATACACAAAGATAATAGTAGAGACTTTAAAACAATACAGTTTGATCTTTATTTATTTAATGTAGCTTTTGTTGGTTAGCTTATTTTTTTTTATACAATGTGGTTGCTTTTTTTTCCCCATGGAAATGAGAGAAAGCCCCACATCTAGTCCTAAACCGAGATTTTATTTTAGAAACTAAAACCACAGAAAATGGTGTATTCATAAATGCATTCACGGCATGTGGTCGCATTTGGCAACACTGAGGGATTTCTGGCCCCAAATTATCAGGCTTCTTGAATCCCATCTCATACTTCTCATACACAGTGAGTGAGGATTGCTGGTGTGTACCCAGTTTCTGAACAACAGACTCAGCTCTGAATAGTATGCTTGGTATTGCTTACCCAGAGATAACACTCAAGGTATTAAGAGGGGTTAAGATGCTTAGGACCATGGTTTGAATCCTTGCAAGGAATATAAATGACCTTCCTTTGTTAAAATGCGTGAAAATGCTTTCATAACTTTCATAACTGCTTACTCAGATAACCCCACATTTGAGTCCCATGGACTATCACCAAGTATGTTGTATTTCAAGAGCAGCTGCAGGTTCTCAGACATATCTGGGCACATCTCAGTTTGGTGAGGCACTTTTTCCCTCAGCAGTGTGCCTCTCCTTATGCTGAAGTTGGGGGTGGAAAGGAGCACTATTGCTGGGCTGCACTGGATGGAGGATCACACACTTCTTGCTACTATTCCTGCTTTTTCAGGGGGCAAAGAGAAGCTTGTGGAGGAGAGAGGAACCTGAATGAGAAGCTGTGAGATGTGTGACTGCCTCTGATTACATCCTGCTCTCTGCCCTCCTAAGTGCCAGTATTCAGAAACCTCAACAGGGAAGTTTTTCTGGTTTTGGAGAAGGTTTTTGTTTCATATGCTCTGCCATTCTCAGCTGGTTTCTGTCATGTGCTGCCAGTCTAAACTTGAGAGATGATAGTATGAATTTATTAGTGTAATTAAATACAACTTCTAAAGTACTCTAAAAACATCCCTTGACAAGTCATCTCTTTACTATTCTCCTTTGTTAAAAACAGAGATTGGTAACCCTTGTTACCTAGATTGCATGCAAATTTGAAACAATGTTTTTAAACTGCTACTGACGTAGCCAGCTTTACATCCTATGTCACTGTGCCTTGTTTTGTCCCCACAGGGTTAAGCTCACTGCCTTACTGACAGCAGCACAGTTAAATGCACACAATCTTTTTTCAACCATCAGTCGACATTTAGTCAACAACTAAATGTTAAATGAAGCTTTTAATGACAAATGTATTTCTAGCTCATTATGACAAGAAAAGGTGTAATATTCATAACTTAGCCTATTAAAAATCTACCAGGCACCTTTGTGTGCATGAAATTTTAAGTGGCACATTTCAAAGTATCAGAATTACTTACACAAAAAGATATGGATATGAGTTGACAGATGTGTCCATGAATATTTAGGAATTCATGGTAACTGATTGAATCTTACTGTTTAATGACTTAAGGCCTTACTCTGGTGGAATATGCACTTCATGTGTGTATAATTCAAACACAGATATGGTAGGACGGCACTGTCTATGTTACATAAATACTATTTCAACAGGATTTATTCTTACTATCTTAAAACATCATAAGAATCTGAGGATTCATGTTCAGTGGAGCAAAGGGAGGTTTCAGTGTCTGTGTGGAACTTTTCCAATGGCTAAAGTTGTAATTGTTTATCAGTAGTCTATTTAGAAATATTGCAAAACTTGTCCTTTTAGCCTGACATTACTCAGTCTTTCACTCTTTTATTTGGAAACATCACTCAAATTAGTCAACCTTCTGTGCCAGAGTGTCTAGTGACATTTTTCAAAGGTTATTTTGGAACACAGATATTTCCCTCATTTCATAGAAGCTAACCTCATCTGCAGAAAGTCATTGAAGATTTATCTGTGCAGTCTGGATTCCCAAAGGTGTTGGAAGTCTTTGACTCAATTCATGCCAATGGCATCTACCAGAGATAATGAAAGAATCTGTGGGAATAGATTGAGCATGATGATGATGCATACACCACTGCCACAATTTTATGACAAATTTCTGATTTATATATGTTTGTTCAAATGATCATGCTTATAGTATGTTTTCTTCCTGTAACTCCCTTATTGCTTGAAAAAGATCACAAATTAAATTTGTTAAGAAGATGAGATAAATATGTTTTCATGGAAAAAGAAAAAAAATAGAGCCCTTACTTAAATGTCAAAGATCTAAACAAAGAACTGATGAAATTTGTTTAATACCGGTGACTCAAACCTTATCTTTGGTATCTTATTTCCTAGCACTGCTCTGTGGACATCTGATCCTTAATTGCATTTCCCCAAAATGACAACTTGAAATATCTTCATGGTGCTGAAAAAGCCCATCAAGTATGGCTTGATACAAAGCATCTCAGTGATGCTGTTTTAGTACAGCTGTGTGCTGCTCAGTGGGCAAGTGATATGAAAGGTTTTGGTTTTGGATTTTTAAAAATAATTTTAAATAATTTTTAAAAATTATTATTCTGTTGGGAATCTGCTTTCACACCTTAAATTCTAGTGGCAGACTACAGCCCAAAGCAGGTGTATCAGGTACAAGAATATGTCTCAAAAGAATAAATTTTCTGTGTTAATGGATTTGCACTCATGGACATATCTTCTGCAGCTCTGGAAGACCAGGATCATGGACTTGTCACTCCAGAAACAAATTAGTGTCTTTTTCTGGCTGCAGAATGCCTCCTCTTGTAGAATTAGAGCAAGCTAAAAGTGAATGAGTAGTGCATATAGGCTCTGACATCCAAAACTAAGCAGAAAGAGCTAATGAAAAGGTCATAAACCAGTCTCTATCACTGATTCTTTCACCCTGCTGGTACATCAGAGGCTGCAAAATATCAACATTTTAGTATACAGACATCCAGGGCATGGAACATATTTTTCACATTCTTTTCTTAGGTTATTTAATCATCACAATCAAGTTCAGAATTAGAAAGAGGAAGAAGAAAGTAATGGCTGAAAACTAAATAACCATTCTTACAGTTTTTATGCACATCGTTTGAATCATCAGCTCTAGATATTTAAACTGAGACACATTAAACTGGTTAATGTGCAGAATGATAACTAAACATCTGACCACCTGGTTGATTAGCATTTAGAAAGAAATTGTACGGTTGAGAAATAGAAACCAATTACAGAACTTAAGAAAGAATACGAAAGTCACATATCTTGTAAATATGAAACTGAGAAACTTAATAAAAATCATTTTTGCCAGCTGTTTCCAGGTTCACTGAATCAAAGTAAATGAGTTTTAAAAGCCATTTAGCAGATGGAAGGAAAATGTTCACATTTCCTAAAGTGTTAATGAAATTTAGTTATAGCAAAATTGGAAGAAACAAAAAATGAAAACAATGGTTATGTGAAACCAGCAGCTGTCACAGTAAAATACTGAAATGTAAAAACAAAACCAAGAAAAAAAGACCCAAATAACAACAGGTTTCTTTTTCTCATTTCTTAATGGTAGAGCAGCAAAAGGAAAAGAAAAAAAGTGAAAATTTTGTTCTGCCTTTTTTGAATCTTGCTAATGAGAGCCATTTTTTATTAGTAAGTGGTTATAATGCAGCACAACTAGCTCATAAATACACTACTACTGAGACTGGTAATGATTCAAATGATAGTCATAAATCCATTCAAATTGATACTTAGGGCATTGATAAAGAAGGCCAACAGCCCGAAACATTTTAAGTGTTCATTTCAAAAGTTTTGGCACAAAGAACTTTATTTCCCTACAGGGATCATCATGCACTTTTTAGAAGCTTTATGTATTTACCTGTATGAATCAGACAATGAGGCAAAGAGAAAGAGCATTACTGAGGAACAGTTGCAGAATGTAAGGACTAGTAGAGCTGCTTATTAAGAGGCTAAAGATTATTCTCATCTTTATTCACAGAAATAAATATCCTAAAGATAAAATTGTGGTTTACTGTGCTAGGCAGGAGAAAAGTGGAATAATAAAAGGCATCTGTATTGTCAGAATAAACAGTTTCCACTTTGTGTTGCCTATCAGAAAAAAAAAAAAAGCTGCATCATTAAATTCATCTGAAAAGAAGCCCACAGTTCCTACAGGATAATAGCAGTTCTAAACAGCTATATTTAAGTTTTGTGGGTTTTTGTTTTTTAATAGTAGATGAAGAAATACAGACCTTTGATAATTTTATCATTTTACCTTGTGTTTGTTTTGTTTGATCAGCAGGTATGCAACATATAAATTTCTTATTTCTGTTTTCTGATCACCTGCTTTATGGGTCCTTTGCCTTCCTTTCTGATTTTTTACTTCAAAACCACTGACCTACACATTATGCTATGAGTCCTTTTGACTTCCCATGCACATACTTCTTGTGACATCACCAAACCTACCCAACTAAGAGCAACTACCATGCCCCAAAAACACTCACCATTATTTAATATTTTAAATTTCTATTTTAATTTAATAATGCTATGAAAAAGTAGCAATGGCTTAGTATATAAACATAAAATGGCACTTCATTCATCTGAATATTGTATGGTTTTCCCATAAGTTTATGGAGTTTAAAGAATTTCCCAGAAAGGAATATCAACGACAATATCCCTGCACTAGAACCAGCTCTGAAGCCTTAATAGAAAGTGATATTTTTTTGTGTACATATAGAAATTAATAGAAAGGGTTATTTTTTGTGTACATGTTCGTAGCCACAGTACTACAGTAGCCACAGTAGCCACAGTACATTCTTTCAGCCACTGAAAGAATCTACTATTTTAGGACAATTTGCAATTTCTACTCAGCCAGATATTCACACAAGTTTTGAAAAAGAAGGTATTTTATGACAGGAGTTGAAACAGCTTTAGCAGAATCACTGATTCATGTTGCCCAGAGAGAGAGTTTACCTTTATTATCATTTCAGATTTGAATGAAATAACCTATGCTTCTATTACTATTGACCTTTTTAATTCTGCCTTACTGTCAAAGTGTCCAAAATGATAAGATAATGAATGTTGCAATACCTCGTCCAGACTTCCTACTGTCCTACAATTATATTTGGAACACTTTTCTTTCAGCAGACTTGGAGAAATTGTTGGATTGTCTTCAGCCTTAAGTAAGAATTATGTAAAAATTTTGGTGTGTACAACCCTTTAACACCCCTATACTGACCTTCTCTCAACCCCCCCATCCCTACTTTCTTGAATAACAGTTCTTTTAAAACATTAATATTTTCTATTAAGCTATGTTAGAATTAGATTAAAACAAGTGTTAATTAGTTCCGAGCAAATTAATAATAAATTAGGGAGCTCCTGAGTCTTGCACTACACACTGATACTGTGAAGCTATAGTGTAAACATTAGCTTTCAAGACCATTTATTTGGTGATAAAATATTTCAGAGTATTTTATCCATTCCAATCTAGATCCAGGAAAGTTAATGAAATCAGTTCATTCTGATGCATTTAGTGCCATATAATGACAGGTATGTACTGTGAGCATAATGCATGAGGCTCTGGGGCAAGATTACTGCATTTACGACTCTCATGAAGCAATTTCATGGAGAGTACTTGTCAGTCAGCCAGGAAAGTTTCCTTCATAGAAAGCTTCAGAACTGGACACTGCCTGTGGGAAAGAGTTGAGCAATATGTTGATTATAGCATTTTGCAGCTATTTATGTACTTCAGTTTAATCAAACCCAAAAACTATTAAGTAAAGATTTAGGTCTCTGTAGGTCAGGGCAGAGTGGAACAAGCTCACTTATAAATGCGCACAAGGTACTTTGTAACAAAACCTGTAATATGTTTCCATACCAGGAGATGATGAATAAAGGATATGTGGATATGTGGTGGGTACCATGGGAAGTATTGTACCTGCTGCTGAAGCCTCAGTTTGAATGGAGCTGGGAGTAAGTAGTTGAGTAACCACTATTGTATTATTTTACAAATGCATGTGTTTCCCTCAAAAAGCCAAAATCAGAAAAAAGTCCCGAGAGGCTATTCATTCTGGCCAGACACAAATTACTTGTTATTTTCTTCTTCCACTTTTTTAGGTCAGCTGCAATAACATAATTTTTGTTTTTCTCATAGTCGTGATGGCCACCCATATTTCAAGCATTTTAAGGAGAGGGCTTGCAAAGCTGTGCTTATTCTGCCTTTCAAGTTGAATGACCTAAAAAATGAAGTCAATGGGGGCATTTATTGCAGATTAGTACTGCCTCTGTTGATGCATAATGAAGTACCTTAAAAGTCCTGTGCTTAGGTTTATACATGTTCATGGATTTGTACAATTCTTTCGGAAAATTCCACAAAATTTTCTGCACTCTATTACAGGGAGCCACCACAGCTGAGGGCAGTGAATGCATTTTAGGTAGCACCTATTAGCAGAAGATTGAGATAAATTAAAACTAGCTTCCAGGTTCCTCAAAGGAAATAAAAAAAATTAAAATCAGAGGGAAAGGGAAAGGGAAAGGGAAAGGGAAAGGGAAAGGGAAAGGGAAAGGGAA